>BSSO01001282.1:0-24631 GCA_030267885.1 Mesembryanthemum crystallinum
TGGAAATAAATAGTACCAAAATATGTGTTTGAGTTAGACAGTGTAATGCATACAATGTCCACGTAATGGTGGGACGGAGGGAGTATATAGTACTCGTATAAAAGTCTCAGTTGGCACCTGGTGGAAAATGTTTTGCAAGTTCCCAAAAGAAAAAGGAAAATAAAAGTATTTTACAGCTTGGTAGCAACTTAGCAAGATATTGCCATGTTTTTAATTGGTGAGGTCTGAAGTGTAATTATAAGCAGAACCCAGACTTCACTTAGAGAGATGGAGTATTGCACTGTTGTAATCTTAAACCAACCAATTATCTACCTTCCCTCTCCTTCTCTAACCCTTTGCTTGATTGAGCGAGGTGAGCCTTTAAACTTTTCCTCTCTCCTCTCTTAAATTTCTCCTTTATTCCTATTCCTATCTTACTCTTTTACTGCTCTTTTATTTCCGATTTTTTATTTATTTTTTTCAGACTTCAACTGTTTATATCGCTCACCAAGTATTTGATGAAATCCTCACTTATTTAGTTCGCATCCTCACTTGTCAAACTTCTGAGGAGATTGTGGAAAAGGATACCAATGGTGAGATAGCCTTTTACTGTTATCTTGGTCGTCTCGATTCATGTTAGACGAGGAAATAGGGTACACAATTGTTTGTTTTCCTTGTGTGAACATGAACAGAACAAATGGCTTTGATTGAAGAATTGAGCTTCACGCTTAGAAGGAAGAGGATAACTCAAGGTCTGTTTTCTATTTGTACTCTTGAAATCTTTTAATTATTATTAATCACTGATTTATTTTCATATTGCTCATTCTGATTTTTAGTTGTACTTACTTTAACTTGATCCACAATCATAATCTAGATCTTATCAAGCTGACCACCAATAGTTGGCACAGTGATATAATTCCAAAGCTTCTGAAATTATCTTTGTATGTTTCATATGCAAGATAAATATATGGAAATCAATGTTGTTAATAACTCTCTGTCTGCAAATGTGCATTGTAGTATATCCAATAGGAGTGGGAGGAGTGACAAACCATTGTGACTTCAAATGTTTACTAGGTGTCAGTTTTGATTGGATGGTTTTTTTTCCTATTTTTCGTACAAGTACTATGTCAAGGCTAAGCCATTTCCCAACCTCTTGGTGACTCTACTATAATTTTCCTTGCAAATAGCTTGCTTCTGAATCTATATCATGTATAGACAAGTACTTTCTGTTGCTAATCAATGTATATCATGTAACAAGAGTAAATAGTAGTAGCACTTTGATCCAACAAACACAAATTAGCTGAAAATATATAATCCTTGACCCAACTAGCCCGTGCATATTGCACGGGTATAATCCACTAGTAACTACTCCCTCTGTCTCAAAAAGTTCCTTACGTTTGACATTTTGAGGTCAAAGTTAGAAAAATTTGACCATTAATTTGTGAAAATATATAAAGATTTACAAAGTAAAAATACTTGTACTATATTTATATTTACTAGTATTTTCATAATACCAGCATATTATAATTATTTCTTATGTAAAATTACAATTATTTATGGTCAAAGTGTTGCATTGGAGACCGTGAAAAATCCAACATCAAGAACTTCTTGAGATGGAGGAGTACTAAAAAAAACGAAACAAAACAGAACAGAACAAAAGGAAAAATAATTAACAAAACAAACAAAAGAAATTAAATCACCAATAATTATTTCCCTCATGGCCTCCTCTGTTGGCACAATAAACAAGAAACAAATTCCCCCCTTCCTTCCAAATCATAAAGTCATGATCATCAACCAAGTACAACCTCAACCCTTCAGCAATATCATGATCGATCATCGATTATCAGCTGCCCCCTCCCTCAATTCACTAGTCCACTATTGTCATAAAAATCACCATCACCCTTGCAATTGCACCTGATTTACGAATGAAAGAACAACCCAAAATGAAAGCCACTTTCAGCTTTATTCGATTATAGGTTTCAATAATAATACTCCATCCGTTCTCAATTGAAGGTTACGCTTTGTAATCCGCAACTAACTCACACTCGTGGTGTGCTTCATCGAAATTAGGATCGAGGAAAGAGAGAGGACGTCATCCGGCGACTGAAGATGGCCGGAGCTGGTCGACGACTCGGTCTTGGTGCTTTCAATGGCCTGGTTTTAGCACGGAGGATAGAGAGGATGAAATCTGTTCAAGTGTTCGCTGATCGTCTCTCCTCTAAACTCCGATGTTTCAACACTCGAGTGTACAATGCCTGTGTACCATATAAATTGCCATGCATGACACACTACCGAAAATATATTTATCTTTTTATATTTCCTAACAAAATGTTTAACCAGAAAAGTAATATATTGACTTTAGTCTTTGTCTTTCTTGAAATTAATGAAAGACAACAGGTTATGACAAAACATTACAGGCAATGCATGAAGCTCTGAGTAACTTATTGATTGCTTTTGTTTGTTCATAATCATAACTTTGAATTTAATTTTTTGAGTTCAAATTTGATTACTTGGAACTTTAATACTGCTTAATGCTTATGTCTTTTAATAATGTTGATTAGTCCATCAAAATCTATTTATATAATAGTTTAAAAGGCATAGATTCAATGAGAGCTTGCCACATTAGCGGATGATTAGGATGATGACATGCCATAATTCAAGCTTAGTTAGCATATTAAATACCTCTGATTAAAAGAAAATGGAAAAACATATCACCTTTCTTACTAAATGCATACTCTAATCAATAATAAATTTAAATATCATTAATTTTTATTAATACTATTTTAAGGGTCATTAACTTTTTCAACTTTCTCATATTCATTATCTCACTAAAGGGGATCATTTAAATCCAATGGAATTCCAATTAATGTAAAGCTTTTATAAAAAGGGGGAAGAAAAAGTCTAATGCTACACACAATTAAATTAAGAAAAATATTAGAAAATAAACGAATAAGAAGAACTGGGAGAAAAAAAAAAAAAAAAGACAATAGAGATTATTTAAGGGGAAAAAGCACAAATCAAACAACATTCATTATTATAAATCTATATAAAAAAAAGTGTCATACTAAATATAGTTTTGATGAAGATTAAGATATAAAACTTAATACATCTTTATCAATGAATAGCCAGCATGATAATTACTTTCTAAAATTATATTAAAGTATTTTTTTCGACCACCAATTATCAACCATGTTAGTTTAGTTCTCAATGCAAAATGGAAAAACTTAACATTTCAATGAGAATACTCCATCCGTCCCGCAATTAGCTTTCAAAAACAGCATATTTTTTATCTCGAAATTAGCTTTCAAAACCCATAAAATCCTATAACTTTCCTATAACACCCCTCCACTAACTCACAAATACAATAAAAATATACTCTATCTCTCCAATCACTCTCTCTCTTTCTATTATTTTATTCTCTCCACTAACTCACAAATACAATAAAAAAAATATACATCTACTATAAGGGCAAATTTGTCTAAAAACACTCAGCTAAAATTTTGTACCCTCCCAGTTTATTAAAGTTAATTGCGGGACGGAGGAGTATTAGACAATTCTACTTTTGTACCAAAAAGGGAAAAAAATAAAAAAGAAGAAGAAAGAAGCAACAAAAGAGGGAGGCTATAATGATATGCGGACAAATCCACAACATTAACACTTAAAAAATTTATGAATTTATTGACAAATACAAAAATATGATAATTTAAGGATATTAAATTAAAGGAAAAATTGGCAAAAGATAACACAAACTTTCACCGAATTGCGACTTTCACCACAAACTTTGCTCGATTGCATTTTTAGCACGAACTTAATTTTCCATTAATTGAATGACACAAGTACCATCGGCAGTCAGAAGTTCCAGCCAAATGAAGACACGATAGAGTTATTTAAACTAATGTATATTATTATTCCGTTGTGATTCTTTTTTCCATATCATCTTTTGGCCGAAGGCTTCACACCGCCGGTGGTGTTTGTGTCTTTTAATTGATGAACAAATTAAGTTTGTCTTAAAAATGCAACCGATCAAAGTATGTGGTGAAAATCGAAACTCAGTGAAAGTTGGTATTATTTTTAACAATTTTCCCTAAAATAAAAACCAATAATGGTTGACGAATTAAATTGATGCTATATATAAAAAAAATGTAGTCCATTGATAATTTATTTTGCTTATCATATTTCAACATTTACTAATGCAATTATAGGTCTAACCCGTGCATCGCACGGGATCACGACCTAGTTTACATTTAAAGAGAAAAATACTACTCATTTACATTTAACTGGACAATTTAGTACACTGGATGTGAGGGGATGGAGAGGTGCGACCCAACCCACATCATCTCTTTCTCTTGCACAACTAATGCACTGGACCATCCAATTAACTGGAGAGGATCCACTTCTTTTATATGAAGAATGACCCCTTTCTCTCTTGCAAATTATTGCCTACATCAGCGAGTAGCTATTTGCCTACACTCGGAGGTTGATCAACAATTGTAATTTCATTATTTACCACCTGTAATTTCATTGTAAAATGCCTGTAACAACTCCATTCTTCTATTACTGTAACTTCATTGTAATTGTAATGACGTTGCAGGTGTTTTACAAAAAAGTTGCATGTGTTGAATAATAAAGTTACAGTTGTTAATCAGCCTATAAGTGTAGGCAAATAGCTACTCTTGAGTGTAGGCAATAATAGTTGCTTTCTCTCTCCCTCTCTCTTTCTATTTTTTTGATTGGTTTTTAGAAGGGGCATGAAACCCAATAACAATTGAACTCTCAACCTTACCGTTAAGAATGATACTTCCAATTATAAGAGCATCTCTTGATTTCTAAAAGAACAACCATTCTCTATTGATACATGTATTCTTGATATTCTCCATGTTGATAACTCGAGTCAAGTCATCTCTTTCTACTTTCTAGATGAAAAGTTAGATATCCTACTTTTATTCCTTTCTTTGAATTTATTTAAGAATTTTTTGTGAGGAACTCTCTTACAAATGAGGTTTTTTTTTTTTTTTTAATAAAATGTGGGACACCTATTTATAAAAATACATGGTCATGAGTAACGCACATTAAGTTATTTTTAGGCTAATTTAAATGAAATTGTGATTGATTTTCCCTCATCCTTTATGCACATTTTTCTCTATTGTATATTAGCAAATACGTGCCTAAAAGCCAAGGGCAAAAAGGTCAGAATCTCATTTAAATTGGGTGGAAAATGACTTAAGTTGTGTTCGCCATGACCTTTTAATTTTATAAGGGGGTTCTCTATAAAAAAATTTATAAGGGTTTTTTTTTTCCAAAAAGTATAATTTATTTATATAAAGGGGTTCCCACAAAAATCCTTTATTTAATTGGACAAAATTTACTAGAAGGAGATACGACCTCCAATTATCATTATTTTTTAAGAGGAACCCGCAGCCACTACTCCACAACTCTTAGAGTGTGCACTAGATAAATCCCAAGTGTATACAATAGCGTGCAAACCACATACTTTGGACCTATGACCTCCGTCATGCAATCCAACTGCATGACCAACTTTGTAGGACATTAAAAACATAGTAAAAAATTGCCAAAATCCCCTTATAAATTCAACCATTTTAACAACATCCCCTTACAAAAATTTTGTTTAACAAAACTTCCTTATATTTATATAGCACTCCCGCCCCAAGAACACCCCCAAACCACTGTTAGAGGGTTGTTTCTGGTGCAAAATGAGCTAAAAAGACCAAGATGCCCTCATTTAAATCTTCAACTTACCACCTTCTCTTTCTCTCTCTCTTCTAACCTCTCCTTCTCTTTCCTCTCTCAACCACCACCACGATAGAGTAATGTCGATGGTTGTGGTAGAGGTGGTGATGGTGGTGGTTGAGAGAGAGAAAGAGAGGAGGGAGAAGCGAGGAGAGAGAAAGAGAGGGATAAGTTAAAGGTTTAAATGAGGATATTGAAGCACTTTTAACTCATTTCCCACCGGAACCAACCCTCTAGTGGTGATTTAGGGGTGTTTTGAAGGGCGGAATTTATAAGGGGGTTTTGTTAAACAAAAATATTAATAAGGGGGTTTCTCTAAACAAAATTGGATTTATAAGGGGAGTTTTTGGCTTTTTCTTTTTTTTAAAAAAACTACTCCTCTTTTAGGAAATAGAGAATATATTCAATTCAAACTCAACAAATCAATAGAACAAAAATTCCCTCTTCCTTCTGGGAAAACACAAGTCCAAGTTAAAACTGTTTTATTACAATTGCCTGTCTTTTGGGATCCTCGGACACACCATCCTACCAAGATATCCAGAACATTACATTTATCTCACTGGCACCACATGATATATCAAACAAGGCAAATTCTTGTTAGAGATGTGTCTCATCGAATTATTAGATGAGACGCATGAATAACAAGGGTTTGTGGGTTGGGGCTAGATCCACTTATTAAAGTTGGGCTAAGTAGTGACCTCATTGAGACTAGTCTCATTAGAGACAAGCTGATCAAACAAAGGACACAAAGGACTGAAAAAAGACCACTTGAAACATAACAATCTCCATGTTATGAACTCAACCATAACTTTTACAGATGAAAAGGCAAAACACCAAAGATCGGTTTCTTTAACCATCGATGAGATGATGATCCCCAGCAGAGAAAACGCATCAACTCGAGTTGTTTCTCAGAGTGACGAAATATAGTCAGGTAGATCTCTCAAATATCACGTAAGTGTCCTCAGCAGTTAGCAGTAACTTAGTAATGGGGTTTACTTGTGTCCTTTCTTCTCCCAAAATTTGTTCTTGATAGCTTTCCAAAATGCAGGTATAGCTATATGATCTGGTACTTCTTTGAATGAAGGCAGATAGTTCACATCTACAATCACATGATCACCAGTACCTTCCTGAATCTGTATAAAAAACCAAATAAATAAATAAATAATGCTGTAAGTGTGCGACTGTGCGGTCTGGCTTGAAAAACGACGATTGTAAATAGTTTTATGGGTACTCACAACAACATCAAAGCCAAAAATAGTGAGATCAAGCTTTCTTCTGAGCCAATTTGCAGCATTTTTCACTAGCTCGAGATCAAGAGCTTCATCTCCAAGCTGATTCTTGTCAGCAGTTGGCAAGGACTTTAAGCTTTAAGAGGAAATCACTCAGTCAATAGGAGATCGACTTTTAGAGGTACAAGATTAAAGATCAGAAATCATGAGGTTTTCAATTTAATGAGAATAAGAAAAAAAAAAAAAAAAACAAGAAAATACCTATCAAACAAAAGAGGCTTAAGTTGATTTGGTTGGGATATTTTTATCAACACGTCTGCGTTAGGGGTGGACTTCTTGACTGCATGAAAGATTTCTTCACCCAGCACATAAAATTTGAAAAGAGTGGATGAATGATCCACATATTCCTGCAATCGCATAATCCAGACTTTAATTTTCAGATGGCAGAGCAAATTGCTAAGCATATACCAGAAGCAATACAATTGTAGAATAGGTTCTTTTCAAGCCACATCAGAAAAAATATTCAAATCATGGAATTACTATTACAAGTTTACAGCATGGAAACAAAATGGAAGTGAAGATAGCTGAATAATTTCTTGACTCTTTTGTATTACAATACCAATCACGAACCAGATGAGGTAAGTAACACAGGGCTAAACTTAGAGAGCTTTAATCCATCCCTTACCTGAATAATAGCTGGAAGAGGCACTGGTAGATCCTCAAAATCTTCAAAACTAAAAACAATTGCCTGCAAAATGTTTGAAATCTATATTACATAGGATCGAAAAAACTCAATACAAGTAGCTCGATTAGTCGAGGAAAAAGTACCAAGACATCATTGAACTTGCAGCAAACATGACAAAGCTAGTGGAACATTAGAATAGTTTACACAATTCATCGCCATGGCATCATAACAATTAGGGTCACCTTTAGATTAAGAGTACAAACAAGTACAAGGCATCAATTACATCATGCTATTATTTATTTGCTCAGATATAGCATTAACTTTCATCGTTACCAGCCCTCTGAACGAAAATGCCCCCTTAACTCAAGTGATCTTATTCAACTAAGTTTTTGGGAAAAGAAAATAATCATTATCAGGACCATTAGAGCAGAAATCTAAGGGCCAAATCCCTTCCCTTATTTTTCTCCTCTATCCACTGTCATGTCACACCTTCCTCCCTCCACAAACGACTGGCCCCTCTCCCTACCCCGGTGATAGGCTACCTGAACTTAATTATTTCTCTCTTTTCCATATCTTCTCCCCTTCATCTTTGTTGAGCAACCAAGTACTAACTCACATTGACCGCCTCACCCCAATCCGCTTCTCTCCTTGCACCAGTGCAAAAAGCACCCCTCCCGCACCTTTCCTTTCCTCTTTCTTCATCGTCTCTCCTTAAGACTCGTTATTAACAATATAGATCGAGAGCAAAGTAGGAAAGAGATTGCAACTAGCAGTAATTCATGTACTTTAGAATGATGGCTCTGCTCTAAAATTGCTCGACACCATCTTCCTTCACACTCTATATTAATACAGGACATGTTTAAACTTTGACTATTAATTAAAACATTAGCAAACAGATTAAAAAAATATATTTTTATAACAATATTTATTTATTTTTTTCGACATAAAAATGATATCATTGTTGATTCATCTTTATAAATTATAAAGATGAATCCAATGATATCATTTTTATGTCGTGAATCAATCTAATTTCCTACTAAGTTATTAGTCAAAGTTCATAAAGTTTGACCATAGAAAATAGTGAAGACCCTATATTATGAAACGGAGGAAGTATAGTTTTATCCTTTCGAAATTTATCATGTGGCAAAGTATGAGGTGAGAGAAATTTGTGATCCGTTCAACTTGGGATGTAATATTTAATATCAGTATTATGGAAGAGGGCCTTAGTCATTAGTATATGTAAGAGGGACAAGAGGCAAATGAGGGAAAACAAAGAAAGGAATCTGATCATAGTGATAGACTCTTGAAAGAGGACAGAGAGAACTTGGGAGAGACTAGCAAGTAGCAACATCCCATGATTCCTCTCCACCCCAAAAACGAAAGAAAAGACTTAGCACTAAGATTTGTACTATAATACAGCCACATCTATTTACGAAGGAAATTGAAGTCATTTTGCATGCTTATATAAGGTGTCGATTCTGTTGAGGTTGCACCTGAGATATGTCCAAGATCTCCTTGTTAAGCTAGATAATAGCAAGAAATTCAAGGTTACAAAAGAAAAATTGGGGAAGTTCATGCATGTATTGATAGCTCTCCAAATATATATATAAAAAAAAGAGATTCAGTGCCTCACCATACTGTGAGCATTGGATACACCACAAGCAACTTGAGGTTTTACTATGCTTGGAAGAGATAGCTTAGCTTCCAACAATCCTCCTACCAAAGTAGGATCAAGAAAATTGTCAACCTGCAAATCCGATCTCCAAATGTCAGCATCGAAAATAAACCCTATCAAAAAAGGTGGCTATTCAAGTCTTGAAGGCATGGTACCAGAATAGTATTAGAAAGTAAGTAAGTATAAGGAAGATTACTACCATAACTGAAGGGGAAATAGTTAATAATAATTTTTTTCAGGCAGGGAGTGAAATTTGAACAAAGCATCGCAATGATCATGCATGCTAGAAAGGACAAGACTAATTAAGTTGAACTTTTTAAACTACATATTTTTTTGGTACAGCATCATTTACAGTGAAAACCCATACACACAACTGCGAATTCCAGTTCTATCAAAGAATATCGAACACCAAGAGAATTGGGAGTTCTATATATGCTATAGTAAATCTCTTTGGTCAGTAGAGTTACAAAATAAAATAAAAATAAGACAGCATATGGAAATTGCATACAGCACCGGCAGAAATGCATGAGTCTAAAAGCTGGCATCTACTTCCATTTGTTACAAGTACCAGCAGAAATGCATAAAATATTTGACACGACAGAATCATCATTTTCATTCTCTACTTTCGCATATTCAAACAAAAAATGCCGTTATCTAATTCTACTTGTTCATTAAGAAACTAGAGGTACATCATACATAGCTTTAGCACAAACCTTGAGAAAATGAGGACCCCTAATCTTAGAGCAACCTTCTCCCTTGTTAAGATCCTCCAAGCCAAGTAGAACATGTTGGATCTCTAGTCGATCCACAACAGGGTAAATGTTATTCAATGGATCAATTACACAACAATGTGGATGGTCCTCCAAACTCCTGAACAAAAACACGCTTGTTGAGAGTTAATGAACCTGATGCATAATGATGAACCAAAAAAGTAAATTATCATATATGCTGAACATTCAGCTTTTTATTTTACGGAAAATATAACTATCGCAATTCAACATCATCCCAAAATTACATAGGTTGGGCATAATTCCCAGGCAATAAAGGAAAATGGTAAGTATAACATGCTTATGCAACCAAATCCATCATACAAGGTCATAAAGCAACTCTAAACACCCTTTGACAGTTTGACCTAAGGTTTCTTCAATATCATCACATTGTTAACCATGCATAACAACCAAACATACAATTGTGTGTGCTACCATAATCAGAAATATACAAATAACCAACTTAGCTTACTAAGAAAAGATAACCAATGTGCAAATAGAGAATGAAGCATTCAGCTCATGTGGGAAAAGCACAAATATTTTAATAACATGGCAAAAAATATAAGGAAAGACTGTTTTATAAAGGAAAATTGGTTTTAAGATTTTCCATGTCAAAATCTCTTTATGTGACATTCGCCAAGTCATTTTTCTTAGGAAATTGGCAGTCAGAACTCATTGAAATAAAGAAGAAAAAAATGGCCAATAAGACAATATTGAAATACAATTGAGTCCATCGACATGCCCCATGCGAAATGAAACTCCAACCAGTTATATATTAAAGCACCGAAGTTCCAAAATCTTCAGGTACCTTCTCAATTCCTCCATGCCACTTGTGTAAGTAATATTAGGGGCAAGAGCTGATGAGTTTAATTCAATGGAAACAATCTCATCTGTTGCTTTGTGGAGAAGAACATCAATTTCTTGCAGTTGCAATGGTATGGACAGCTCAAATGTGATGGGCAGAAACATCAAATTATGCTGGGAACAGTATAATGGAAATGCATATCTCTGCCAAATGAACATATATGCTTCTCTTAGTATGACAGGAGAAAATAATCTGCAGAAAAGATAAAACCGAAATACAACATGTCAATGCTGTAGCCACTAGCCAGGACAATGCCACATAAGACTTTAAGACCCTCAAGAATCTCAATGTCATTTGAGAACTAGTAGTAGTTAATAAACACCACAGAACATCAAACCACCTATAAACCTTCTTGAGAGTTAGTTTTCAGGAAGGAGATCAGATGAATTTATAATTACAGCATCAGATGCTCAATAAATATTTCTTGAGAATTGCACTTCACATTAAAGTGCAATGGGATATAATAGATATTAAAAACAACAATAACTGACAAAAGTCTTATAACTGATGCCTAATCATTGACATCAAAAGCTTAGTATGAGTTATCAGTTTGAGTTAGTAAAAGTTAAAAGATAGCAATTATCACCCATTGCACAGTAATAATGGTGTACGATGAGAGCGCACAATCTTTTGTGTTCTTTCTTTTTGGAAGGAAACTTTCTCATCATAATTTGTTGCCTAAGGATGGGAGTAAGAACAGGAATGGGGATTCTGAATAGCCCTGCACACACTTCCTCCCTGTGAAAAGCCTAATCATCCTAGTTGCATGAAAGGCAACACCATGCCAGTTGGATCTGAACCTAAGATATCATGGCACTTCAAAAGAGTTGTTAAACTAAACTGGCCTCCACTGTAGGACCTAGAAAAGTCTGAGATCGAAGTTATAATGGTCTCCAGCATTATGATGCCAATGATCAGTCTTACTTCACTTTACAAAATTACAAGGGAAAATTAAAGGTATTACGTCAATCTTAACTCTTGAGCGACCACCATATATCACTCCCAAAAGGCCAAACTCATTGAATATCTACTAGTACAAGCAGATAAAGGCCAGGAGTCCTACTACGGGAAATAGGAAACAAAGATTAAGTCAATCATGCTGCCATCCGCCAAACACTACCCAGGAAAAGCCCCAGAAGCGCACAACCAAAGAGAGGGGAAGAAAACCACTGTACCCAAAAGAGATGCATTGATAACACAATTCTGAGAAAGCTCTTCTTCCACTCCAGCCACAAAACCGAAATCGTGGCCAAATAAGCACACTGCTATCTGCTCCTTATGCCTCCCTAACAAAACATAACCAATCAGGAGATGCAAACTATCAGAGACAGCACAGTCCCATTCCATCACAACAAACTCAAGTAATCTCTGACATAAGTAGGAAGCACAATTACAATGCAAGAAAAGATAAGCCTCAGTCTGGCAAACAGATATCCCAACTATTTGGTGTCAGCCCACATGAATCTTCTAGCCTAAATGTGCATACCTAAGAATGTTATTTACTGCTGATAGCAGTAAACGAACACTTAACTGATTATCTTTCTATACTATTTTTTAAAAAAAAAAAAATTAAGAGAAACTTGTAAGAAGATAAGAGTAATAAACATAAATATCTCATGAAGAAAGTGGGCCGCCCTCTGGAGAATATCATGAAAATTAAGCTGCTCATACAGAAGGCAGCAAACCCCATGCTCGCTCTCCTCTTCCTCCACACCCATGGGTGCCCCAAAGAAGAAAAAACCCAAAGTTTGGATATCTGTGTAAGATACCAACAGCACAAAAAGAGGAGTATACCAATTCTGAAGTTGCAGTCCTGTGGAAGTAATCACTTGTGGAATAGTTTTCTCTTTGTTTTAGTTTGTTCGAGAGGGAGATACATGTATCGGTCAAAAATACTTGCATAGCCATAAAAAAGGCAAGATGCTCAGTCATAATGATGTAACTTGCCGCTAAACACAGTACGGTGTACTGACACACTATAAAAGGAATACTATCACTGAAAGTTCTAGTGATTACATTACTGTAATTCCAATACCCAAATACATAAAGGGAAGAGTGCTAATTGACATCACAATGGTTACCAATCTGCAAGTTGCATCTCCAACCCCCCACCCCCAATCACTAGCAATTTGTTCCACCGGGGAAAAAAAAAAGAAAAAGAAAGACACCTATGTGGAAATGTCCTCCCATTACGAGAAGAAGCTAACAACTACACCAAATAACTTGATATGTCAAAAATTTCCATTTATAAGGAGAGCAGGGTCCGATTCTAAGTAACAGATTCCACACCCAAATATTCTCTCTTTCAAAGTTTCGTGGATAGTTCTACTTCTATCGTAGAAATTATGGGCTCCCTGTTTCTCATTTGCAGGACATTTCCAAAATCAATTCCTGAATTCTAATTAAAAAACCTAGTTTTCCTCTTTTTTNGACTGAGAACCAGTCTTTGCTTTTACAGGATGGAAGTTTCCGAAATTAAACACTGCAAAGTGAACAGTGAGACTGGTATATCCGAAAATCATTTCACTTTCCAGGATGAAAGCGAGTTCCAAGTTAAGTAATAATCTAAGGTTTACACTTAACCTTTTATGCTAGAATGAATGAGGAATATTCTTGCTCCTTAGAGGTAAGTTGGTAACATAGCAAGACTGAGTGCTCAAGCTCAGTTACGTATGCTTAAAGCTCACCTTAGCGAAATCTGCTTGCCGAGAAAGTTTCATACTGTAGCCAACTGTCACAATCTCATTACAAGCTGCCTGTAAAGTTTATTCACAAAAAGCAATCAATAAAATGCATCATGTATTCCTGATTTGCAAACAAAGATAATCACAATGTAACATTGAATTTGCAAATCATTAGCATATATGAAACTCTAGTCTACCCAGTTGAAAAAGAGAACATAGCAGACCAAATGCAGAATGTAAAGAACCCAAAAAAATGATAGATAAAGCCTCAATCATATCTAATTAACAGCCCTAGGGGTTAGAATGTCATCATTTAAGGTCTTTAAAAAGAGAAAGGGGGAAAGAAAGAAAGAAGAGGAGTTGAAAAAAAGGGTGACATAGTGCCGAATGGGATTATACACAGCTAAATCTGATGAACTAGCTCATGTACCAGACATGCAACCTAAAAAGAGGAAAAGGAAAGAAAACAAGGCAACAAAGCAAACAAATGACATAATTTTTTGCTAAACATGTGGTAACCTAAAAGAAGGATTACAGAATAACATAAGTCAAAGGTATGCATCCAGAACAGCCTCTCTGCCTGTCAGAGGTAAGGCTATATTCTGAATATTTGTGAGCTTGACCTCCACAGATGCTGTTGTCATTTTACACGTCAGCGATAAGCTGGAGATAACAAAATCAACCTGATATGCATTTACGCCATTCAGCTCACTGCTAACTAAGTTTCCAACTTTGGGTTTCTTGGAAAAAAAAATAGGTTCTGCTTTGGTGATTGCATACAATATCATTCCAAAGGTCTCTTGCAACCAGCTGAATTCAATCTACACTCTTATATTCTCTTCCTACCACACTGTTTGTCTCTTCTCCTAACACCTCTGTCTTCCCTCTTCCCGGTTCCCAAATTCTAGCACCTTCTGTCAGCTGTTTTCCATTACAAGACTACATCTGCATTCACATATGCATTCACTACTGGATCACTGAAAAGCTTCATTTTATACTATAGAGTATAGACTAAGTATCAATTTCTGATTCCACGGTAAATATCCAATTTTATACTAGTTACCACAACCAATCAATATGAACCCTATGTAACCATCCATTAATAATAATCATCAAGCCAAGACACGCTAACTCATCAACTTACCCACAAAATATGAGAAAGAAAAAATGTGGAGGGGGGAAAGCATCATAGTGGCAGTAACCTTGAAATTCCAATCCACCAACTGAATGAGATTGAAAATTAAAACAAAAGCTAGGACTTCACTAATTTAGCCCCTTTCATTGCATAATAGTCTATTAAACTGAAAACCAGCATCATCCATTCAGTATCCTTTAAATCTCTGCAGCTCCAACATCAAGACTCAAAATGTAAAACAGAACTCCAACACTTACTTTTCAAATTATCCTAGATACTTGTCCTAAATTTTTTATTAAAAGAAAACTGCAAAAATTTATTCCACAGTAACCAAATGATTGCACTACGTGCAGCCATATCATCATTGAGCCAATACATGATTTATCATCACAAAGAGTGAAACATGAACATATCCTGTTCAAGAAAGTAGATAAACATACCTTTCTATTCAAGCGGCAAATATTCAAAGGCAGCTCTTCCAATTTCTTGATGTAATGCATACTCGGATGCTTATTTTTATCTCCACTGTCATCATCATCTATTAGAAGAATGAAATTTATGAGCAGGTACCTTAAAATAATGTCAACCCTACACATACTCTGGTTGTTCAATAAGGATTCACCAATTTCCAACTTATTTTCATGAAATATGAATAGGGGCATGATAGAAGAAAAAATGAAAATATAAAGTACAATAATCACTGCAGCCATGTGTCACATGTATTCGTGTATCAACAGACAATTGCACAACGAGAAGTGAAAATCAAACTCAAACATTATGGATAATAGCTACTTAAATTGACGTCTTAAAACAAACAAATACACTTTTATTTCATCAAGACACATATTCTGTGGAAAAAGCTAGAATTAGTGTATTCTTGTAATCATGAGATTGATTATATACATGGATCCAACTATTTAAATATATAATTGTTTGAAATCAAGTATCAGCATTGTCTAACAGGACTTATTCCACAGAAACCTTCATACTATCATGGCTACCCTTAGAACTGTAAAGTAGAGACAACTCACCAAGAACAACTAACATTAAACCATCATCGCATAGCTTATGATAGAAATCCTTCTTGTGCTTGGAAATCACATATATAGTTCTCAATTTAACATCACTCCAAGCTAATGTAATCTCATTCAAAACAGCTTCCACTGCAGATGAACGGAAGCTAAAACAATCAAGGGAGTACGCTTTGGAAATTGTTTTTAGGAGATTCACCTACACAAATAAGATATATACGATATATCAATTCATGAGACGAACAGCATAGTCCATGTTAAATGTCTGCATGTACGGAGTATATATCGATTTACTATTGGAAACTTAATAGATAAAAAATTCAAATTTTTTATAATTGCTCAGATTGAACTAACTTCGGAGACAAAGTATGCCGCAATGAATAGCATAGCATAATCAGAGTAAAGGACATACATCTAAGAGGACATAGAAAGACATATAACTTTTGATAACCTATGCAGATACTTGGGCACTACGCGTCAAACACAACATCTAGGATCATGATACAATTTAATGAGAAATAAATGGATCCATATCTATTGAAAGGCATCAATAATTAGGCAGCACTTAGGGTGTGTGATCAGTATTTATCAATTAATCACGACACCTGGGTTTTTTGGAGTTTCATTCGACTCAGGTGATTGGCGAGAGTATGAATTCTAATTTTATCACTTTATTCCTTAGAAGAATCAGTCCATTGAGGTCCGAGACTACAAGCATATTTATCTGACCACAAGTGTGTATAAGATTGTGCCTAAGCCCCTAAGGTACTTTCTGTTAGACTTGGGGTTGTGCTTTCAAGGACTATCTCGATGACTCAGAGTGCGTTTGTTAAGGGAAGTCAGATACTATATGTTGCCTTAGTTTTGCCAATGAGGTGGTGGACATCTGGACGATGCTCGACACTCTAACTTTAAGGGGGTGGTTTAGAAGCTGGGCTGAGAGAAAGCCTATGATACAGTCAGATGGGTTTTTATGGATAGGGTTTTGAATACAAAGGGTTTGAGAGGAGGAGGTGTAGGTGGATTAGAAGCTGCTTTTCTAATGCTAGTTCACGTTTTGATTAATGGAGCTCCTCAAGAATGGTTCCCTTACTCTCGTGGTCTTAGGAAAAGGGACTTCCTTCCTCCTTGTCTCTTTACCTTGTTCGTTGATGTGCTGGGTTAGATGCTGGACTTGAGTGGGAAGAGAGAATTAGTGCAGGGCTTTTTGAGTGGGGAGAGAGGGGGTTGTTAGATCACATCTTCAGATTGCACATGATACTATTCTCTTCCTTTCTGCTGATGTGGGCTTCAAGAGGGCGCTTATCATTTTACATGGTTTTTTTAGGTTGTTTCTAGGATTTTATTTGGCCAAGTGTAGATTGCGGGTGTCAATGTTGGTGGTAGTGTCGTGGATTCACTTGCTCTTCTGGTTGGGTGCCACGTTCAACAGTGGCCTCTTACTAATCTTAGGGTCCCTTGGGGGGGGGGGGGGGGGTCCCCGTCTGCGTCCTTATGGGATCTTGTTATGACTAGGCGAGCTAAACGCTTAGACAGTTGGAATGGGGTGTTTTACGATTATTCATTCTTGTCTAGCTCGTATCCTTATCTCTCCATTTTAGAAAACATGTGATTGTGCCTAATAGGATTGAGAGGTTGATGTGGGACTTCTTATGGTCGGGATAAGATGGGAGTAAGAGGAATCCCCTTGTCAGTTGGGATTTAGTGTGTCGTTCCAAAGGAGGGGGGACTAGGTTTCATCAGTTGGTGTCCAACAACATCTCGATAACAGGTACGAGGTTGTGGCGCTTTCCTACAGAGCTTGAGTCACCACGGGACTGAGTAACCAGAAACAAGTACGTTCTTCACACTGGATGGAACGCTCATACCAGCTCAACCATCTCCCATGCTTCCTTAGAAGTTCATTTCTCAAGTAGCATCTTCTTTCTTTCGCCTAATCAAGTTTAAAGTAGAAATTGTTGTACACAACATTCGGTTCTAGGAGGATGAGCAGAGAGGGGAGTTATCCTTTTCTTCCATATACCCTCAGCCCTCAGCTCTATAGGCTTCTACTCTCCATGATTGCTGCTTTTTACTCTCGTCGCTGCAATGCTTGAGTAATTCATATGCAGAGAACTTCTTATGATTGGGCGATGGAGGAACTCTCCTATTTGATTAGTTCTTGAATCCATACACCTTGCTGACACTAGAGATTCGCGAACTTGGATTGGGAATCCTTTTTGGGCCTTCAATGATAAGTCTTTCCTCCATCATCTTAGCCCTCCTACTCCTTATAATCCACTTCCACTATCCAATTTCATTTGAAAGTATAACGTTCCCCTTAAGGTGCTGCACTTTTGTTTGGACCTTGGCTCTACGCAGGGTGAACACTCATGAAATGGTGCAACGGAGGAAACTTGGGTGGGCTATTTCCCCGGATATGTGCGTGTTTTGTCACCGTGCTAGTGAGACTTGCTCACATCTTTCTTGCATTGTGATGTTGCACGGCCTTTCTGTGAAAGACTTCATAATGTTAGAGGGGAGTGTTTTGTTTGTATTCCAAGATTATCTAGAATCTGTAGATTCGTTATGTTGGATTTGGAGGTTGGTGTTAGAAGATTGAAAAGCATGATGTATGTAATCGAGAATTATTGGTGCAGTTATAGCCTTATAGCTTCAACCCATGTGGTAAGATGGCAACACTAAGAACTAGAGATAAGACATTGGGTATATTACAATCACTCTTCACATGAACCATGTCTATGGATTTGAATTATACTAATAACCCATACTCCCAGCTATGTTGCATGAGTTGGTTACTTGACATTTTATGTTCTAACATGGATACACTTGAATACTTCAATTTAGGCTAAATTGGCAAATTGGTCATGTCCAACACTCAGACACGTACCCATGTCAAATACTTGCAAACATGTCCATGTAATAAAGCTCCTAGCTAAGCTTCTATGGATGTAACACCCCAGCCTCCAACACAGGACTTTCCCGTATGGTTTCTCCTCACTCACATGCTCCTGGAAACTTCCTAAAAGATCATCCATCCCAATACTACTGCGAGCCAAGCACGCTAAGTGTGGAGTTTCTTAGGTTTGGGCTCCTTGAAAAGAAGATATTAGTAGTACCATCAAACCACTTAACCATGAAATCCTTGAGGTATTACATAGGAGGAGGCTCGAAAGTTTCAGTTAACATGCTGATGCCAAAGTGATTAAACACATTATGCTGGCATAGTGCAGTTCAATGCTTATGTTAGGAATATTAGCCGCCACAACATCAAGAGTTATCTCCAACCAGCTGAAGGATCAAGGCACTAACATTTTCAATGTATAAAGTTCAAATGGGGATTAGAAATTAGCATTACTGGAAATTTTAACGTATTTTTTGTAAAGCTTAGCAATGACTATCTACATGCTGATATGTTGATGCAAATAGCAATTTCACTTGCCATACTGAATTTATGTAAATCCTTTTCTTAAATAAGAAAGCTGCCCTGTTTTATTTAATTGATTGCTATCTTATCAATATTCAAGAATACTTGTCCTATATAAGATAGCTGCATTGTCTTTACTTAATTGATTTATATTTTATCAATATTAGAGAATACTTGCCCCCAGTTTTGCAAGTTGTATCCCATATTTTTCTCACGTCTCAAATTTAACAAAGAATATACAGATGTTCCTTCAGTTGTGGAAGTCTGGAAACTATAGAGCAACTAAGGCTACAAATTGGCATGTTCTACGCATAGATATAGTGGTAAAAAGGATACATTTTACCGCATAGTGTCTGCAGTTCACCTGTATGGTGATTTAAGTTTACCATATAAAAACTAGTAGGCAGTGTAGAATGCATTTCCACACTAATAACAAAAAAATAAAGGTTCAGCTAATCATGTACTCCCTCCGTTCTCTAAAGAAGGTGACGCTTGGTAATCCGCAACTCACATGTGAGTTTTGTTTGTAGAACGGAGAGAGTACTATATTTCTCTTAATTACATTTAGTGGTTAACAGTAATATCAATTATCAAGTATTGGACCCTAATAAGCACTCATACACTATTTTGCTGCAAAAGATAAGTTCAAAACAAGTACAAACCTTATCACTTGAAAGATCATCTCCAAAACAAATTCCCTGCAATATTAGGTACATCTTAAGGTTCCCGCAACTGGAAATAATAACAAATAACAGCATCAACCATGAATGAATGAACACAAAGGCACAGAGTTCTGTCTTTTCTCACACATAACTAATATGCTTAGAAAGGGAACCTATTCACCGAAAAGCAAGTTTAGACTTGTACACATTTTGAGCGTGTAGACAATTAGAAAACAGAAGTTGGTTAAAAGTAGCAATACAATTTCAATTCTAAGATCCTCCTAATTCTACTTCTAAACACCCAGACTAAGTCACTATCTCCTCAACCAGAAAGCCTTTTCCTAATAAACTACATACATTACACAAGTTAAGAGCTATTTCTTCATAACAAATCATCTGAAGAAGTTATTCCTATGAAGGCCCCACCTAGTACCAAACACTAGTCACCTATATTTGAGAGGTAAAAGCAGTGGTCTCATAAGCTTGCCACCCCCCACCCCCTCTGACCCCACGAAAAAAAGGGGAAAGGAAGAATCATCAAGTAATTCTCTGTGTATTACGAATTCGTAAATGTCCTCTAAGTACCGGCTTTTAGATAATACAAGAGTTTATATAACGAAACATCATTTCAAACAGATAATCAAAAAGACAAATACCAAGTACATGTACAAGTGCTCCAGATCCTTCTAGCATTCACAGAAACCAAGTCCTTGGAACAGAGAATAGGTTAACAAGCGCCTAAAGAAAACTAAACAACTACTCAGGCTATCTTCCACCAAATCTTGGCCATGCTACTCCAGCAAGGTCCTCCATATTAGAGAAAGTATATGAACCATGGAGCTTTTCATGGTCCCTCTTTGATACTTTAGATGATTTTTAAAATTCAGCTTTCTTTTATCCAATGAACAAATACATCCTTTCATATCGCCCCTCCACCAAAATTGTATACGGCACTCACCATTTTTCTCTAATACATCCAGTCATTTATCTTTGTGCTCACATTGTCTAATCCCCTCAAATATGAAATTTTGGTCCAGCATATGATTTAGTAAAGCACCAATGGTAATGGACTAATTGTATACCAACAATTCGAGGCCTAATAGAGTAATTCCTCTATATATAATTGTGAAGCATCATGGGACTTAAAATATTGGAAAATATCATAGGTCAAAATTTTGGTGTAACAAGGCTCCTTTTGGCATTACCCAATGGAAACGTTACAATGGAATACCACAGCTACATAATTATGTTCCCTCAAAAGATGATCTTTTTATTTAATAATCACTATAAAACGATTGCTACTTTTCTATATGCCATAGTCGGACGATATTTCATGCAATTAGAAACCAGTCAACCACCATACAGTGTGTATCCCGCTAAGGGTTGGATATCAAGATACACACAGCCTTACCCCTCACAAGCAAAGATGCAATGCATGTGATTGAGGCAAAAACTTCCAGTTTCCTAATGTGTTGCATTCTATGTCATCTCACCCCATTGCCTACATATGAAACTAAGGGTGTGTTCATTTCACCTTACTGAACCCCATTTTCAGGTCCTTCAGCTCAGTTGAGGCTATAAACTTTTTCTCTAAAACATTACTACTATTCATTTCAGTTGAGTTCAATTCACATTGATGACACACCCTAAATAAACAAGAAAATTAAACAAATAGAAAATGAAGAGCGAACAACAAATTAACAATGCTCAACAACCCAGATACCAGAACTTCCAAACAAAAAAAGTCCCATCAGTTAAAACTTCAAAAAAAAAAAAACAACGAGCAAAAGCAATCGACTTTACCAATAAATTTAATTAAACCAATTTGCATGCTTGTCAGCAAGAGCACAAAAAGGCCAACAGGAAACTACCCACTGACCAAAAAAATTGGTTAAGTGAGATAGAAAGTACCTTGTGCAGTTGGGAAAATTGGAGGGTCCGAAAGAGGAAATCAGCACCTGGGCGGAGTGCGGCGGCGCCATTGCCGTCAATCAGTAGCACTGAATCGTCGAGTATCACTCCCTCTACTCCACCCATTTCTTCTCTCTCTTTCTCTCTCTAAATCAGGGATGATGAAGAAAAGAGTATCAGAGACAAAATGAAGCAACGCAACGCAACGCAACGCAACCATTTGTTTAATCAAACAGAACCCAGCACCTGTAACTTTTTTGTGGTGTCTGCAAGAAGGAACTTCCTTCCTCCTTGGGCTTGGGCGTGGCTAACCCAGCACCTGTAACTTTAATCGGCATGAATTGATGAGCGCTCAAACACGTTGGACAATATGCGCTTATTTATGTAGCCTGATGGTAGCAAATAGGTAGGGGAAGGCATTTATTTTCATGATTGGCAGGGTCCGATTCCTATATATACATAGATGAACTTGAAATTTAGGCCATCTAATTTAAAAATAAAGGGATAAGATTCAGCCCATATAAGTGATGAACGTGCATATTAAAGGTGATGAATTTTCAGTGATGAATATACATTTTACGGGTGATTGAATCCACATAATCTTGAAAAAGTGATTAATATGCACGTTATGAGTGATGAATATTTATGCTATGAGTGATGAATATGCACTTTGTGAGTGATGAATTTAGTAGTTCGCGTGGTTCGCATATAAGTTTAGTTCATGTAAATTTAGTAGTTCGCGTGATATTTTTTAAGCATTAATTTCACTCTTTGTAAGTTTTATCCACCAAGTGAGGGAAATAAAGTAACTACAACTTTTTTTTCTTCATTAAATGAGAGATTATGTCTTCTACTATATGCCAAATATGTCTTCTACTATATGGCATGTCAGCAAAATTGACGGAAAAAGTAACGGAGTAAGAGGTAAGAACTAAAGTGAAATTTTTTATCAGATCTCAGGTCACCAAAATGGGAATAGTTAAAATTGAGGTCACAAGTTTAATATTACACTATACGTCAGGGCACCAAAATGGAATTTTTCCTTTTTTTTTCTGCATTATTCTTTTTACAGCATGAACAATTAATGTATGTGTTTTCCTAGAAGGAAAAAGTGAAAGTTACCAACAAGTGGTTGGTGTAAGTGGTTCATGTTTTTCAAATCGACACCAAAACAAAGAGAAAAAAAAAAGGTAAAACTTATTTTAAGATATAAAAAATAGAAAAATGAAATGAAATTTGATATATGGATGAAAAGATGGAAAAAGTAGTGGAATATTGAATATACAAAAACACTACTGTAGTTGATAGTTTGATACTCCTCTCAACACAGCCAATGTTTAAAAAAAAGAAATTACAAAAAAAATCTATTTTCTTTTTTTTTTTGAACCGTGGACCTGACATAATTAAGAGGGCACTGCACTGTTTGGACTATCTTTGTTTTATGTGAATTGTTGGCACATTTTGTTAATAAACTGTAATTGCCGCCTAAGGAGCAGTAAGCCATTTCCTTAGCCGCGCGCCCGGGTGTACCTAGCATGATAGACCCAAGTGCACGGTATAATTTGCCATTGGGCACCGAATTACATATGGGTATTTGTTATGACGACCCTTCGCCAATTGGGTATTTAAAAAACTCCGGTGCCAATTGAGTATTTTTAATGGATCAAAAACACATATGAGCCCAAATATTCGCCTCTGATGCCCAAAATTTCATTTATCTTGTTTTTTTTTTTAAATATGGAAATGCATTTCCTCATTACGTTTATTCATCCAAAATCACTTTAATCCACAAAAAAAACCCTTAACTCCCAATTTCATTGAGGAGGAGAGAGTAAAAAACGGGATTAAGGTGGTTTTTGGGGGATTAAAGTTATTTTAGGTGAATAAAAGTAATAAGGAAATGCATTTCAATATAAAAAAAATAGGATAAATGAAGTTTTGATCACTGACGGCGAATTTTTGGGCCTATATGCGCTTTTGGTCCATTAAAAATACTCATTTGGCACCGGAGTTTCTTTAAATACCCAAGTGTTGAAGGTTGGTCATAAAAAATACACATCTGGTAATTCGGCGGACTATTGGGTTTTCATTTGGCCATCATACCAGGAAATTTTCATCCCATAACTAAAGTCGTATTCATTTTGACATTATTCAATCCTAATTTGATTCAGTTTGATTTCATACTCATTTGTCATATTTAATTCTTCGTTTCAATTGAAATGATTACACTCTAATATATAACTAGTTGTATCGCTCCATACGATGCGCGGACTTGTCATCGTGGTAGATGATATATCATCAATGTAAAATTATTTGCTAAAACAAATTTACTTTTTGGAGTATATTACGATCGAGCATGTTGATTCCATGAGAAGGAGAACGAAGCAATTGGTTGATGAAATTATTTGATTGCTCTATTTCTGTTTTTTTCCCCCTACCAAGGATCATGTTAATATTACTACTTTCCTCTGAACTTGTTCAATTCTTGGATCTTTATAGTAATCTTTTTGACATCCTCTCCCTAAATTGATTATTCTTGTATTTTTTGTATTGCCTCGTGTGTTGCATGGACTTGTCATCATGGTAGATGATATTTCATCAATTTGAAATTATTTGCTAATGTCAAATTTATGTTTTGGAGTATATTACGATCGATCAGGTTAGTTCCATGAGAATGAGAATACCAGTTGGTTGATGAATTTTGTTGCTCTATTTCTGTTTTGTACTCCCTCCGTCCATTTCAAATGTTTACAAACCTCCAAAAATTTTGTCCACTTCAAATGTTTACAAACCAAAATTTACCCTCATCCATCTCCATAATACCCCTCCACTA
>BSSO01001283.1:0-24626 GCA_030267885.1 Mesembryanthemum crystallinum
ATGGACACCACTGGCATTAGGCCAAAGTTCAAGAGTACCATAGGAAATTTCCGAAAAACTATAGTAGTAGTTAAGGGAATCTTCTACTATTTCTTTTTGTATGGCTTTACTATGTAAGCCATGAAAATAAGAGATGATCATTTTGATAATAAAACAGTGTACCATACGACATGGCCAGCTAAATGGTTGGATTTTTGTGGGAATGTTGATACGCATAAGACGGTTGATCAATATTTATCAAATTATATCATGATGATAACATCATAATAGGACATTAAAAATGTATATAAACTAATTTCAAGGTCATTTGATTATCAAATTTGTTAACAAAAAAGAAGATAAGATTTATGCTAATTAAGCAAAAGATAAACATTGAGGTTCATTTATTTTGTTGATCAAGTTTGACAAAAAAAAAAAGAAAAATAAATAAATAAAAGATTAATGCTAACATTGACAATCACATGCGTAGTATGAACTCAAATCTATAAACAAATTTCAAAGCTTGACATATGATTTAGAGTTCACAAGCAACTATATACAATGAGAAATATGAGTCCACGTAAACAATGGTCTAAAACTCTTAAGTTTACCCTCCACCACCAACCTCAAATAATGGTTTACATTTTGTATTATTTTTCTAATTAGTTTATAGTAGTTTTAATTCATTTTTTTCTTTGCAACTAGGTATAAAGTGATCAAACAGGCACATTCATGTAAATCTTTTGTTATATCTACAGTTGATTCAATATTTTAGTTTCATTTTTAAGAAATATTATGTGATTTCAAGTTTTTAAATGATCATTTTTTTTTCTTTACCGGTTGATGATGGGGGAGTTAGCATTGATAAGGGGTTAGATGATTGATTTAGACTTGAAAAGTATATTTGTACTCAATTATTAGATATCTACTTTGTTACGTCTTTACATGTTGTATGTATTGTTTTTAATTTAGTATTAGTTTTTTTTACCCTAGTTTTTTTTTTTTTTTTTTTGGTGAAAGGGAAGGCGTGAGAACGCCCAATTTTTTTGCCCTAAGCTTATTCACATATATTATTACTACAAAGTTAAAGTGTGAAAAACAATGAATACAAGGTAAAAGATAATGAAGCTTGAGATTAAAATAAACCCATTAGAATTCAAATTGGTGGATCAGGTAAAACGTTGAGATATAGGAATTAGAATCCTCTTGGGACTCAATGAATGCATATAAATCCATCCACCACCCAACCCCCCAAATATATTTATTTTTTTAAAAAATCTTCCTAGCTACTTTAATTCCTTTTCTCTTCTTAACTTATAATTGATGAACAACCTTTAATTGATCTCTCATTGGTATTTTAATTTTTTTTTTTTTTTTTGGGGTATCCATTGAGAATCATTGATTTGAAAAGAGGGAGAAAAACCAGTTCAATTATTTGATGTTAATAGGTATGTTTGCTAATAATAACAGGTATGTATTAGGTATATATAAATAGATGATATAGCCATAGTAAAATTGTGGTTTTCCTTTTGTTTTATTTTTCTAAATTTTTATCAATTACTTTGTATTAGCTTCAATTCATTTTTTTTTTCTTTCTAACCCGTGCATCGCACGGGCCTACAACTAGTTTGACAAATAAAATCATATTTTACAGGTTTTAAAAACTACAAAAGTGTTCAAAGTGGCCAAGTAGAAAATTAATTAAATTTTGTTATCTCTCTAACCAATTCATGGTTTGAGCTTTATCTTCAATAAATATTATTGTGATTACAATTCTATGGATGATTTGATTGAGATCATATATGAGTTGGTTTTACCTAATTTCACGTAAAATTATCATTGCATTTAAAGATGGCTTTCTTTTGTATTATTTTTCTAAGGTTTTATTTTATTTCTTTCTTTATTTATTTTCTTTGCAACCATAAACCGGGAACTTTTCAGGAGATTTTGGCGCACCACACTTGCTATGAATTTTCTATTTTTTTTTATATTTTTTTATTATCAAAAAATATAATGACTAAAGTAGAGATAGAGTCATGTTAGGAAACATAAGAAATAGTATAAATTCGATAAAAATATAATTGTTTAAGGATGAGTTTATTTTTAAAAAAAAATGTTCTATTAAGAAATCATTTTTATACTAAAAACATCATGATATATAAAACGGAAACTTTTCGGGAGCTTTTGGGGTGCCACGTATGCTAAAAAAATTCTCAATTTTTTATTTTAATTTTTTGATAAATAAAAAATTATGATAAAGTAGAATCATCTTAGGATACATACAGATGTAGTACACTTCAATATGTAAAGTAGTCTCATCTTATGATACATAAGAGATAGCACACCTTCAATGGGTAACTTAAGGAATAATAATAAATTTTAAAAAATCTTACACAACTAAAAGATAAATTTGATCTATATGCTAAAAAATGGGAAAACAAATATTTGAGGTTTGGTAGTGCTTTACTCATAATAAAATCTTAGAGATTTATGAAGTGAATTTTGATTTTATTACTTACCATGGAATGAAGTAATTGGAATTCCATTGGCAATAGAATCCTATGTAGAAAGAGTTTTACACGATCTATAAGTAGAGTTTTCCTTTTATTATTTTTCTAAGGTTATTCTTTATATTAGCCTTTATTGGAATGAAGTAATTCTATGAAGTATTTTCTTTGCAACCCGTGCATCGCACGGGCTTAATAGCTAGTATGATGTGTAACGGTAAATATTCACGAGAAAAAAGAATTTGTCCATTTATATACAATTGTGCAACACATGGGATTGATAACTAGTACTAATAGTTATACAACAAAAGAGGTGATAATTTGCATTATTGAGTAACACTCTTGTGCAACGGTCTAATTATTAAATGACCCAACATAGGAGCTACTTTTCCCAAATAAGGGGTTAGTTTTAGCAAGTTAAGGGGTGACTTTTTACATCTAAGATTAATTTTATTAAAATACGCTTGTAAAAGTCACCCCTAAAACACTAAAAGTAACCCATAAATTGCAAAAAGACACTATTGATGTGAATCGTCTAACGTGGTTAGACGGTTGTACCCAAGAATTTGCGTTAGCAAAAACTCTTATTGTTTATGCGAAGAAACTCTTATTCTCGAACCAGTTTGTAATAGTTATACAACTCGAGAGGTGATAATTAGCACAAACGAATTGGAAAAAAGGGAGTGTAATAAAAGTGTATTACTCATCTTGGAGGTCGATTGCCTCCAGTCTATTTGTATTAATATCGCTGAAGTATTCTTGCTAGATTCATTAAGACGAAATCGAAGTGTATATATACAACTTACAACATTGCAAGTGTTCTTTGATCATCCTAACTAGCTAAAGATGCCCTCAATTACATTCAACAAATTCGCTTGCTTCAATGAATAAGGTAAAACTCTAATCCACTGATGAAAATCTGTGAGAACATCAACTGTTAAGTCCTCGTCATCTGATCAGATACGTGACCAGCAACAAATGGTAAAGCTGCTTCTAGTTAGAATTTAAAACATCTCAGGGCATAACTTAACACCGGAAAATTTTACTTCTGGTGTTCAATTCGTTTTTGATAAATCATACCTCTCAAGCTTGGCAATTGACAGGTTCCTTAAATTTTGCCTTCTCACTGAGCTCTTTATATTCATCAACAAGATTCTGAAGCCTTGCTACAAATTCGATTAGAAGAGAAGCAAATGTAGCTAAAGATAGTACACTTGCACTTTCATAAGTCTTGGACTCACCTTCGTTTGGCTCACCATTACGAGCAGGCATAGATACTTGCTTCTTGAATATACTATCTAAAGGAGGAGTTGAAGACAAGGAGTTGGACCCAGTATTGTTCCCGAAATCAAAGCTTTTGAAAGTAGGCAGTGGTCCAAGATCACTTAGTGACTTCAATTCTGGCATCGTATTTTCATGAGCCATTGCTTGAAGATGATCTTGGGTATGCCCAGAATCCTTTTCGAGATTTCCAGTTTCCCAACTCTCCGAATTGACAAGAAGAAAAGATTTTTGGTCAATCTTCTTTTGTAACAGTTCTGCAGCCTCGTCTACTTGGTATAGTATATCTTCTTCTCGACCTATCTTCTCCATTCTTTTCAATTTGTTTCCCAGCTCACGTAACACTATAGCACCTTCGTTTCCTACCCTCTGAAGCTCACCACGGAAGACCCGTCTTCTTTCAGCAGGCGCCTAATAAGCGAAGAGTGAAAACCAATCAAAACATAAGAAGCTATAGTTATAAGGGGGGAAAGGGGATAGGGTTTTGGGGAAGCATCATGGGAAAAGATGAAATAGCTGTAAGACACATTTAAGCAAATGGACAGTTATGTTATGTTGTGTTTGGGACTTGGATCTAAAATTCCGGATTTGATTTGAGTTATTGGTCTTCACACCTAGTGTGATAAGATTAGAATTTAGAGGCCAAGGGAGGAAATGAAGGAGAACAGATGGATTACAAATGCCAAGGTGGTGGGGTGTCATTTGAAATCTTCCAACTTTGAGCCTTTACTGGCTTTGGATTTGGGTCAATTCCAAGTACATAGTGACCTTAGTCATTGATGTGTAAAATCATCTCAAATCCGGATTTCAAATTCAAGTTCCCAAACAAAAACTTATACTCTTCTATTTGTCAAAATGCATAATCCTAAAACCTTCTAGGACATGAATCATGCCGCTAAAATCAGTGACGCAAAACTTCAGTAAGACTTGTATATACAAGTTTGTTTCTTCATTTGTTAATACTTTTGCTTGGGAAGAGGGGTTTCTGCTTAAAAAAACCATATTTGAAACCTGTTTTCCTCGGAATCGACTACAAGTTTTAAACACACGTACGAGTCTAGGTGTCAGACATGTCATTTTTCGAAGAATTTTGTAAGTTTAAGCCTAGCATGAAGTGTCAAGTGTTCGTACGCTTGTTGGAGTGTCGAGGATCCGACACGGGTTCTTAGTTGAAATAAATAGTCCGAGTAGCATAATTTGAAACTTATACCTTCGTTTTATGTACAGGAGGTATATAAATCTGTTCTCCACCGAAGAAAAAAGGAATCACATAAATGCATACAATGATCTGATTCCACAGGGCTATGCTTAAACAATGAAAACATATGTCACCAGTTATTTCAGCCCTCTGTTCCCCACCTCCACCCCCCAAAAGGAAAATCACTTTAACCGTAAGAACTCCAAGGTACAGTGGACTAAAGCAAACCACCAGAATCTCTAAGCCAGCCACAACAGAGCACATAAGCTATGAATAAAAATCCAATTAATGCATTCCAGCTCTAACTGTCTAGTAGGTTTGACTCCTTGCATGAACTCCTGCACAATTCTTCATCCTTCTTAAAAGCTACTGCTGCTAACATTCCTACCCTCTGGACCTCTTCTGTCTCTCTTCAGCTGAATGTGATATGAACTTCCATAGCTACACTGAAGATCAATAAACCTGAGTCTTAATCTCTCATTGGGTTCACAACTGATGTGTAGCTGGACTTGATTAGAAATTAAGTTCTTACCAAAGTGAGTCCTAGGGCTGACTAATTGCGATTTACACAACGGCAGGAACAACTGCATGACTTGGGATAAAGGCTAAACCACCACCCAAGAGTATACACCTTCACCACCTAAAGACTAAAGGCTAAGCTACTATTAAAGTACTAAGTATAAAGGGGTTTTCACCACAAAGCTAGTTAGATTTAAGAGGTTTAATTCACTCGGAGGAATTTGGTTTCATTCGCTTCAATCTGTATCTGTAACTTTACATAACAAAAGGGCCATTATAAGGTAGAGGTCCCTGATACAAATCTAAATCGAGTCCAATTACGTTACATAAGCAATGTCAAAGGTGACAAATGGAAATGACATTGAGAGCAACAGGAGCTGATGTCACTGTCAGCTTCCAAGGGTTCTTTTTTTTTTTTTTTTTTTTNAGCACAAGACATTTTTACTGTGAAGGTAATTACAAATTGGCTCAGTTTCGCTAAACCTCTAAGTGTAACTGCTAATTACCCCTGTGTCCTTGCCCATAAAGAAGCTACATCTGTAACTCTATCACAAAAGACCTCTCAAGAATTAGAACATCCAGTACCTTAAGGTCTTTGAGCTAGCCCGTACGCTAAATCTTGGTACTGAAAGTGGTGTTGCTACGGTTGATACATGTACGATATGACATATGACTGATATAGTCAATAATGACCGACAACCTATAAATAGTCGATTCAGCTGATCTGAAATTCCTGCTGCAATAAATAGTCAATACATGATTGGGTAGGTAAAGGGGTGTCGATACGGTTGATACATGCACGATATGACTGATAAAAGTCAATAAACGACCTACAGTCTATAAATAGTTAATCTAGCTGAACTAAAATTCATGCCGCGTAATTACAGGCCGTTGCATGCATCTGTAACCTACCATTTACAATGTTGCAACCGTTACCGCGATTGCGACCGCAACCAAGATTAATAACTTCACCATAACACTGCTAGAAAAGCATTACACCATAATATTCCTCTCCTTCCCCCTCACAAATCCCACAAAGCGTATCAGCAAGAAGTCCACCATAGTTGGTGGGAACACCCAAAAATTCCCAAACACACCAAACATTTACTGCAGAAATTTTCACATCCAAGGAAGATATGCAGCTCATTCCGAGCTTGATGCACCGAAATTGTCAAGCAACGCTTTTCAATTAACTTGAATATGACAATCGGTAGCCTCTAAATGTGATGCTGTAATTCTGATAGTTGCTGCCTGTAACATGTGAGCAAAAGGGTTTTCTTGTGCTTTGCTTTATATGGTTGGCTAACTGGGTATCATTGGAATCACTCAGCCCTTGACGGTTATCCTAAGAGTTTCAGATCAGTATGATGTGACTCTTAAAAAACCAAATTCTAGGTATTGAGAACTAAAGTCTGGGGAAATTTTGACTATATTAGCACTACCGCGTCAAGTGAATTTGCACCATTATGATCTTTAGCGCTTAATGCTCCAGCATCAAGAAATAAGTCAATAACCTTTCCCCACCTACACTTGTAAACTGCAGCCCTTGGCTTCCAATAGACTACTCTACCAACGACACACACACACACACACACACACACACACACACACACACACACACACACACACACACACACACACACACACACACTTAGCCCAAATCTTGCTTTTCTCATTGCACAGTGCTCATGCCTACCAACTACACCTTAATTGCAGAATTGCATATTTACAATCCCAAGTTCCTCCTGTGCATTTGGCAAAACACATTTGTCACAGGCAACAAGGTCTATCTTGCCCACCCAAAACTTCAAATGTCCACATACAAATCATACTCCCTCAGTCCCTCCATAAGATGAACATTATACTATTCACTCTAAAATTAAGGAGAGGATGAAAAACCTCTGATTTCCTATTATACCCTTCACCTTGGATTATTTATTAANTTTGAGTATTAACATTAATCATATCATAAATAAATCATTGTGTTAGTAGGAGAGTAAGATAGAGAATGAGTGGGATTATTATTAATATAGAAAAATAGATTGATAGTGGGGATTAAGGCGGAGTTATTTATGTCTTTTTTGGGAATGAATAGTACTATGTATATGCTTGAGTGAGACAAAGATATGCAAACAATGTCTACGTTTGAGTGGAACAGAGGGAGTTTGAAATTTCAATACATTTCAACACCATATTAAGGAAGCAAATTTTGGATCTAGAAAGGGTTCCAGAAGAGGAAGGAAAAAAAAAAAAAAAGAACTCTAAGAGGTGATCCCCATCAATAGGTCAAACTACCTCGTGATACTAGTTTGCATCATGGCAGCAGTGTTTTCCAGAGAACAATGTATGCTGTTCTGTAATTCATTTTCCAGATAACTACTCCTGTGTGTTAAGCACTTGTTTCTTATTCTATTCAGCTTTTCCAATTCCCACTTCTCCACCACACGCTCCACCAAAATAGTAAGAAATCATTTGGATGGACCGGCTTGCATTTCATGCATACAGCAAATTCCAGCAGAAATATCTTTAAGAGTTATACATTATCTTACTGGAAAGTTTACTTTTGGGGCTAAACCTGCTTTAAAAATTCTAAATTCATGCTGCTTGAGAGTTGCTTCATAATTCATAATCAGCATGAAACACCACATGTTACAACAAAACACTATCCATACCCTACTATCGTACTACAAAGCAGAAAAGCTAACCCATACCCTACAATCATACTAAAAAGCACTCCACATGACTAATCGTACTCAGCAGTCCACATGTTAAAACAAACACTACCCATACCCTACTATCGTATTACAAAGCAGAAAAGTTTACCCAATAATGACTCTTTCAGCTATGTTGTAAATGGATGCCATCTCAAAACACTATGTCCGCTTGGAATTTACATAATAAAACTTGAATGTTGAAATATCCAAGCTTTCAATAAATCAACGCTGAAAATTCAAAAGACATATTAACAAACAAGAGGGTAGATGGCTAAGCATAAGAACCTGAATCTCTGACAGTATACATCCATGCAAAGCCATGACCATCAATGCACAATGCCTCAGGGCTCCACTAAGTTTCGTATAGCTTTTCCATGGATATGCAAGCATTTTGTAAGGACCATGTGGGGGCTCCCAGATCGCAAAACCTACCTATATGCTCACCGAACAACAAGAGCTGTCAGCTACTTGTGTAATAGTAACTACCATTAAATATATTGAACACGTCAGTAAATTACCAAAGCATCCTCTTGGCTTGCTGACTCTACAGCTGATCTGTAGCCACTATAAAGCGGGTCATCAGAAGCTTGAAATGTAAGGATTTTTGAAGGGATTCTTTCATATTCAATACAGCTCAGGTACCCATTTACACAACCTATGGAGAAGCGTTGGAGGAACTTATTCAAGGTCGACAAATTTGAAGAGGAATGACAATTGAAACAGATATTTATAGTAAACAACTTAGTCTTTTTTACCATTATTCTAGATGGGACAGTGCACTAAAGAACAAGACAGAAATGAATGTCATTCACCTTCCAAAGAATTAGCAACATTCATAAAATTCTTCACAACCAAGTTGTGCAGATCCTCTCCAGCCCAAATCGGGTAAAGGCACGTGTTTACCACCAATGCAACACCAGCACCCAGAGCAATAAGCACAAACCTACTAACAGCTGTATTGACAAATTCCCTTGTTCTATACCCAGATACCATGATGAAGCAATACGTCAACAGGAATACCCTGAACCCATACTCATAAGCCTTTAGCGTAGGATAAAGTTTCAAATATGTGGTGATAAATCCTAGAATTGAGCACCATAAACAAAAAATAATAAGCTCAATGTCAGAATGCAAATTGAGGATAATTAACATAACCAACAGAAAGTAGCAAACAGTAACTGTTTACAGTAGCATACCTATGATAAAAATACTAATGACAATCACAAGTTCTTCCAACTCGCCAGCCAAAGTAGACAACATTGCCATGCCCAGAGCCAGTCCTCCAGCAGATAATGTCCCCAACCCACGGTTGAACCCTTTACTAAGAGTTGCTCCTAGAATTAGATCAAAAAGGCAGCAAACAGACATATGTCAGCATGCACAAACAAATAAGCAAGCAAGACATTTTTTTTCCCACGACAAAAATTAGAAGAAGACAAGGAAAAATAATATATATGTGGTTTGATTGAAAATCAGAATCAAATAAAGCAAACTGAAAACCAGTCACTCAAGAATGTACAGTAATTAGCTGAAACTAGAATAGTCCAAGCATCTGATGCATCAGAGATCCAGAAAGCAGAGACTCATGCTAATATGCAGTGGAACAGTAGAAGGCAATATCAAGTTATGTGACCTGAATCAACCTCAAAGAAATAGAGAAGATTGGCTTACAAAGTGAAGAATCTCCTTCCCATTGAGATCTAGAAGCCAAAGTTCCCAACAATATGAGGTCCTTCCCAAACTTGGAACTCGAATCAATAAGCTAAACTCTTTCCACAGACTAAAATGAGCATATGCGATAAACACCTTTCTCCCTTGAACTTTGAAACAGGAGGGTCCAGGCTAAAACATAGAATTGAACATTTCTCATTGACACTGACAATCCTCCAATTAGTATCACACTAGCAACCAAACAGCAACTCCTTGAATGTATAAAGGTCTAAGTAAGCCAAAAAAAAATGTTCTATAGCTTCTTGCGCCTTATTTGGATATGGTGATTTGGAGACTCTGAGATATGCGTGGGCTTGCAGAGATGAATACACATCAGCAAATACAGCAATTAGCAGCAGTTAGTAATCGGTATATAGATAACCCAACTGCAGTCATAATGGGTTTCGAGAGTCCATTTTGTAAAATTTGTTTTTCAAGCTGAGAACTCCTTTCTCTTTCTCTACTCTAAAACTCTTGAAGCTCTCATTCTACTGCGTTAATGGAAGATTCTGTCTTCTTCCAAGCATAGACCTGCATTCTTTGTGCAATTTGTGAAGACATATAACTTCTATGTGGCGTCTACTTAGTAATAACTATTACAATGCAATAAGCATTATATGGCTATACACATGCTCCTGATTATTATTATTATTAGTAGGACTAATAGTTGTTATTTTGATTGTAAATGTCAATAGTTCTAGTTGTGTATTGATGACTGCACTGGCTTATGTAATTGATCACCATGTTCTCATATCACTTTCCTCCCTCCTTTCTTCACCTCTAAAGCTCTACCTCTGCTTCATAAAATGTCGATTACTTCCACGTAAACGAGCCCTAGTGTCTAGATAATGAAGCCAGGTGGTGAAGCGAAACTAATAGGGGATCCTAAATCCTTAGCCATCCCATTTACTAACCAATTGAAAAGTTGAAGAATTTTTGAATCTTTTGAGCTGTTCAAGGAGATGAAGTCACTCTTGTTTGTTTCGACCCCTTTTGATTTTGCCGGTCCTCCCTCAAGTTTATCCAAACAATATAGCAACTAGCAACATCAAAATGAACCATGACTTGAGTCTTGGTAATGGCTGAGGACTTACTACGACAACATCAGTTCCCTATCTAAGTTATTGCCATTGAACTACAAGTAAATTCAAGTTAGTACACAACAATAGCCTAACATATGCTTCCAAATAATATCACTTTAACAACGGCACACAGACGAATTATCTCTCACACATGTCATAACCCATAAATTACCTTACCCCATTGCCTCTCACAAGACTCACACTAAGGTGTGGGGTAAGATGCCCACAGTCCTTACAGACTTAAATTACCATTAGAATTTAGAACCCAAACCCAACATGGACAACATCTTTGGTGATAACAACATTGTTTTTTTTTTTTTTTCCCATTGTGCAAAGGCAGCCGTAAAGGCGGATAAAGATGGGTTTTAACCCCGAGTTATAAATCTTACTCTTTGCTACCATCCTCAAAATTTCACCACGACGTTAAAAATTTCGCAAAATAACCAAACAAGCTAACCATGGCAAAACCCAGAAACCGAAACAAACTCAATTGTAAAATTTGCAAACAAGGATGAAACCAAATACAACCAGTTTAGTGAATTTACCTATGCTGAACTCAAAGACGACGACAACAGTGAGAATAGCCCAAACAGAGTAACGCCCAAGATCTTGAAAGGGCTCCTTCAAGAAAATCAAGAAAGTGAGGAGGGTTAAAGCAAGACCCATTTTAGCAGAGAAAACAACCTTTCTGGGATCAGTTTTCCCCATTTTAAACGCCTTTGCAGCGAATTCTCGAACCCCATTCCACCAATTACGAAATCTATCAGGTAAATTTCGTAACGAAAATCGATTGTTCTGCTCTTCAATTCGCTCCTCTAGAAGGGGAAAGCCCAGAAATGAGGACCCTTTAGAGGGCATTAATCTCTCCCTCTCTCTCCTCTCTGCAAAGCTGTGCCTAAAAGATCCCAATTTGGCCGCCATTTTTTGAGCTCAGATAGACAAAATCAGAGCAACCCACATCTGGGTTTGATGCAGAGGAGAGAAAGAGAGAGAGATAGAGAGTGAAAAGAGTAGAGAGTGATGAGAGAAGAGAGGATCAAAAGAGGAAAAATGGGGAAAAACAGAGGAAAAATTGGGCAAGGGAATATTTGTGTGGGGGTTGGCATAAATGGTAAAGATTTTGATGTTGGAATTTTGTGGGTATCAATCAGAAAATCAGAATTCATCCATCATCAAATTGACAGGTTTCTGGTGGCACTGTTAAAAGTTCAGAATTCTCGTAGTTCTAAATTTGCTGTAATTCAGTTTCTTATCGGAAATTGAAACGGGACAGGTCAGGTTGAACTTCTTATAGGTGGCTAAAGTGGGTTTGCTGTTGCCTGTTACTTTAAGTAGGAAAATCTTACTATGGCCACCGCATAGTGGTGGTCACCGAAACTTTTAATATATACCATCAGATTTAAGTGAACTAATCTTATCCCTTCATTTTCTTTTACTAATTATAAGTTTGGTTGAAGTCAAAAATAGTTTAGGTCCAACGAAAGTGATGATTATGATTTTTTTGACTTTGGTTGCAACCAAATGTAGTTTGGTTCCAACCGAACCAATAATGTTTTCACGGCCACCATTTAGCGGTAGCCGTGGAAGAATTACCTGATATTTTAACGAAGACTATACCATATTACCATTATCCCCGAATTACCAAATTGGTCTTTTAAGTGAACACTATTGAACAACTTGGTCTTTAAAAACTTTACTGAGTCAAGATGGGATAAAAAATAACACTATTGGCACATTGGCCTCAGAACCGAAATCTTAATTTTTATTGAATAAAAAATATTTTTAATTATTTTTGGGCATTTTTCTCCCATTTATAAATTACCACGTAATTTTTGTTATTGCCTTTTTAATTCATTTTCTCAATTTTTATTTCTTTTTCCCTATTTCCTCCCTTTTCTCCCCTTTTCTTCTTTTCTCTTTTTTATTTTCTTTTATCTTCTTCATTCTTTCTTCTTCTAATTATTACAACACAACACCATTAGAAGAAGAGAGAATGAGGAAGCTAAAAGAAACGAAAGAAGACAAGGGAAGAAAAGGGAGGAAATAGAAAAAAAGAAATAAAAACTGAGAAAACGAATTTAAAAGGCAATAAAACAATTACGTAATTGAGAAATGGGAGATAAATGCCCAAAAAGAATTAAAAATGATTTTTTATTCAATAAAAATTAAGATTCCGGTTCTGAGGCCCAATGTGCCAATATTGTTCATTTTTTATCCCGTCTTGACTCACTTAAGTTTTAATAAACCAAGTTATAGGTGCTCACTTAAAAGACCAATTTGGTAATTCGGGGATACCATTATACAAATCACTGTAAATTTCTTTTTTTTTTTTTTTTGGTCAATTATTAGTCATGATCAATTAAAGATAAATATAAAAATCATGATCAAACAACTCATCATCACGACTAATGACTATAACAAATGATTATTACAATCTAATTACAATATTAGATTACCTAAACAAAAATCAGAATAACTTGTAGTAGTTGACTAAAAGTTATAGTGGTTGACAACCACTGAAATTTTTTTAATCTGTGTAAAAAGTCATCTATGGTACTTGGACTTAGTAGGAGAGCTGGCCATGGGTTGGGCTGCCCTGTGGGCGGCACGACACTGGCATATCTAGGCATGACTCAACAAATCAGAAATAAAACAAAAATATTAAATAGCCGGCGTGGCATGAGCAGTAACCTAGTATTGCAACAATACAGGTCAGTCTTCTTAGCATTTGCTTCACGACCTGAAGCTTTAGACAAGGTGGTGAAAGCTCTCAACATCAGGACAACAGAACAATAAACCCCATTACTAGAGAGTAATAAATCATCAATTGGTGATTTATTTTCAAAGAAGAACATTTAGGGTGCCATTTGAAGCTATCCATATCTCCCACAAGTCTCGTAATTCTAGAGAGGAGACTCCATATATATAACAAAAAAGGAGGGGGGATAGGGGACCCCCTTGCCTGAGCCCTCTCTTCCTAGGAAAAAAATAATGAATACTACCATTATTAATGACCAAAGAATAGTATGGAGATATCACAGAAGCCATAATCCATCTGATGAACTGATGATCAAACTGAAGAGCAATCATCATTTGCTCTAAAAAATTCCATTCAATTTAACCAGCATCTAAGAGAACTGCTCTTATATGAGCTTTTTTGCAATTTTATGTGAGTGTATTTTGCTTGGTTGCAGGTAACCACTTAATATAGTAAGGATGGAATTGGGTCGGGTCAGCCAATGCACGACACAACGTGGCCTGCTTTTAGCATAACCTGGAGAAATTGTCTCTCAATACGTAATTCTTTTTTAATTGTGATAAATATTATTTTATTTAGCTGTTGAAAAAAATAAAAATAAAAATAAAATAGAGAAGTTGATTTTCATCTTCTTATTAATAGATGTCTTTATTTTTATGCACAAAGGTTGTATATTTTATTTTTTAATTTGTTTAACTTTTAAGTTGACCAATTTCGGTTAATGAGGCAATGATTTTGGGCTTGCACATTTTAGTCTCGCTCATGCGCTTTCAAAGCTCCGATGATGGGGAGTCAACATCCCACAATGTTGGAAGGACTGTTGGGTTCACTTTATTATGGATTTTGGGTAATTGTTGTTCTAACACATAATAATAATTTCTCGTAAAAAGTCTTTATCCCACAAATCTTTTTTTTTTCTTTTTTTGGGATTTTCCAGTTGGTACCCCTGTGGTATTGCAAATTACAGGTGGTATACATTCTCATTTTTATATTGCAGGTGGTAACCTTGTGGTTTGTTTTTTTGACACTCCGTGATCATTTAAGCAAGGCCCGTTAGTTTTGGTTGTCAAAATGGGTTATGTGGCTTGGTTAGAAGTTGTGAAGATGGTTTAGCCATTTAACATTGCTTTGGTAATGACGTAAATACCCCCTATATTATTTCCTTCCAATTGTCACGAAAATTTCCCTCCCATTTCTTCTTGTCCCTCTTATTTAAGTATACCCATGCTTAGCATTCTATATTCCCCCTCTCTCTCCTACGCATATTCCCATTCTCTCTGCCTTCCAATCTCTATTCGCAATTGCTTCAAAATGCAATCTAGAGGTCGCTGGAACCCTAATTTTGTTGTCTTCAACAATCGCACTATGAAATCCTTGCTAGAACAGAGAGAAGGGAGAGGAAATTGAAATGATGATCTGAGACCAAATAAAGTGAGCAGGAGTAATTAGAGGAAGGGGAGAAGTTTTACCCATTGAGAGCAAATAACCCACTACACGCAACGTTTAAGTAAGGGCAAAATGGGGAATTCAGCAAAAACTAACGGCGAAGGTTTTAAAAACTCATTGAGTTTCAAAAAATCAAGCCATAAGGTTACCACCTGGAATATGAAAATGAGAATGGGTACCACCTGTAATTTGCAATACCACAGGGGTACCAATTAGAAAATTCCATTTTTTGGCAAAATACCTCTGACATTTCCCCCTCCCCTACTCTCTTTTCTCTCTCTTCCTCATGTATATTTCATGCTTTATAATTAAGTAAAGGAAGTGTTAATATAAAGATAAATAGGTTGTTTCACTCGTGTGATGCACGAGATTGTCATGAGTGGTTATTTGAATATATGTGTCATTTTTAGTAAAGATGTGACTACCAATATTTGTAATAGTCCAATACCATTAGTAGTATTAGATATAATTTGATTTTATTATATTGTTAGAAATAAGCTTTTACACATAAGAAATGTATGGTAAATGTGAATATTATATATTAGAAATTTTATGACAAATAGCAAATTTGAGAAATTGAAAAGACAATCGCTACAATAGAAGAAAAATGTGACAAAGAAGAAATGTAATATATGTTTAAGAATTAAAGTAATAACCATTAATAACACCAATTGAGATTAGAGATATGCAAAACATCACTGATGTACTAAGACTTACTGAGCTGAAAGGCACATGACATCTTTATACTTGTTCTAGTGGCATTGTGAAAAGCAGGATTGACATAGCTCTTGGCAATACTCAATGACACTTTACACATGGTACTATAACTGCTGAATTTAGAGAGGGTATGTTTTCTGATCATACTCCAATTGTCTTGCAGGCAGTCCCCTCTTCTCAATCCACTTGGAAATCTTTTAGGTTTCTAGATGTGATTTGAGAACATGAGAGGTTTAAACAAGTGATACAAACCACGCACCTAACAGGAGGAAACTACTGGCTATCCAATGCAGAGGGTTTGGTCTAATCACCTTGAAGCAGCTATACAAGGAGGAATATGACAGTATTTAGAAGAAGATCATAAAAGCAAGGGATCACCTTACCAATATTCAAGCTCATCCTTCCAATGAATCTGAAATGCATGAACAAAAGAGAAATGCAAGAACTATGCTTGATAAATGGCATGACATACAAGAGAAAATCTACAAACAAAAATCAAAGGCCCATAGGCTCAAGGAGGGCGATAGTAGTTCCCAGTACTTTTATGTTATGATGACGGCAATATATACTAAAAGATACATCCCTTCTCGTACAAATGTTACAGGGATGACTATACAAAATACAAGGAGATCAAGGAGAAGGTTCTAAGCTTTTATAAGGAGTTACTCGGGTCAGCTGCTGTAAAACTGCCCCACATTGATATTGTAGCTGTGAGAAAAGGCCATGCCCTCAACTAAGAACAATAGATTATGCTCTGTGCTGAGGTTACATAAGAGGAAATCAATAGAGCTCTTCACTCCATAGATGACAACAAAACTCCAGGGATTGATGGTTTCAATGCTTGCTTTTTCAAGAAAGCATCAAGATTCATTGGTGAGGAAGTGTCAGCTATAGTATAAGATTTCTTTCACACATGCGAAATGTACCCAGTTGCAAACAATGCAATTCTTACTCTGGTACCCAAGGTTGCTCACCCTACTAGTATTAAGCAATATAGACTAATAGCCTGCTGCACCATGCTCTACAAATTGATATCTAAGATTATCACTCACAGGTTACCTCTGGTCATTGACTGTATTATCAGTAATATTCAATCTGCATTTATCCCAAGTAGATTTATTTCAGATAATCTTTTATTGAGTCATGAATTAGTGAAAGGATATATCAGGAAAAACGTCTCACCTCGGTGCATGATCAAAGCTGACCTCCAGAAGGCCTATGATTTAGTGGAATGACCTTTTATTGAACAAAGTTATGAGAGAGTTGGGCTTTCCGGCAAGACTTAATTATTTCCTGCCTACTTGCTTGTGTGAAATCTGTTAGATACTCTTATCAATTTAAATGGTGAGATAACATAACCATTTGAAGCTAAGAAAGGTCGGCAGGGTGGTATTTTATCACATATTCTATTTACCCTACTGGTGGAATATCTACACAGATGTCTAGCTTCTCTGCAAGATCAACCTGAAGATGTCAAATATTTAGGATTACTTACATGTGTTTTGTAGATGATCTGCTATCGTTTATAAGGGGTGATCCTATATCTGTAGAATTGATGAATGATAAATTCTTGGAACTCTCTAAAGTATAATGTTTGAAAGCTAATAAGGCTAAGAGCCAAATCTACTTTGGGGGAGTATGCAGAGCTCATATAGATGAGAAGCTGACGTTTACTGGTTACTCTCTTAGGGAACTCCCTATTAAATACCTAGGGGTGACCCTCTCTTCAAAAAGAATGATTGTAGAGCAATGTCTGCCCTTGGTTGAGATGGCTAGCAAAATCAAAGCTTGGGCTGCTAAATTTTTGTCATATGTTAGAAGACTACAATTGATTAAAGGTTGTGCTATTTGGAATCCACTCATATTGGCTCAAATGTTTATCCTGCCACAAAAGATTTTAAGTTAATAGAAGTTGTCTGCAGGAGCTACTTGTGGACATGGGAGAGTTCTATTTCTAGAAGAGCTTTAATGGCCTGGGATAAAATTTGCCTTCCCAAGGGTGTAGGTGGATATAATATAATGAACCTAAAAGTGTGGAACCAGTCAGCCATTTGCAAGGTATGTGGGCACTTAGCTACAAAAAAGATAGGCTGTGGATCTCTTGGATTCACATCCACTACATGAAAAAGCTTGATTTCTGGTCTAGGAGCACTCCTACAACTGCCTCCTAGATGACAAAGGAAAAAAAAAAAAAGTTCAGCATGAGGAAACAATCAAAATATTATGGGCGATTGGACAACTATTGTGAAAATGGGAGATTTTTCATCAAAAAAGCCTATAGCTTGCTAAGAGGACCAGTTCAGAAGGTAGAGTGGAAGAGTCTGGTATGCAACAACCTTGTGTAGATACCCCAACCGGTGTCTCCTAAGTCCTCCACTGCCCAATGACGACACAATGGCATGCTCGGAGATGACGAACCTCCAACAATTAAGAGATCTCGAGAAGATATAACCCACAATTCTCACCCTCATAAAATAACCCTTCTCACAAGCTTTTCAAAACATCAATGGATCCCAAATCGGAGTTCCAGATCAAAATATATGAGCATTTGAAGTTTTCGGCCAAAAGCCGAACTTGAAACCCGTCATCTCTAAGTCAGGGTCGACCATTTTCTTACCGGAACCCAAAATGGATCTGACTTGAAAATTACCCCAACCTGAAGTGATCAGACTCGACCTATTATACAGCTCTAATGTTAACTATTGGAACCTCCTTACTCTTGTAACCTGCCATTGATACTCCACTTAATTAAAGAAACATCATATGTTCATATAAGACTGGACTTTAAAGGTGACTCCCAATAGTCCTCAAGTATAAGGATGTTAATTAGTAGCATAGCTTGAGGGCTTGTAGAGAGAGTTAGAAAGTTACAATGCCCGGGGCCATGTAACCTTATGAGTGAGTTTGGAGTTTGTCCAAGTCATTGTTGCGCAGAATGGTCTTGTGCGAGAAACACATTGTGAGATAGAGTTGAGTTAGATAGGTTGTAAAAATATAGTTGTTTACTTTGTGGTATCTCAAGAAGATGTGCATCTTGTATTATTATGATCGTTAGTGATACGTTGAAATCGCGTTGTCGATCCTGTGGTTTTTCTCATGGTACTCGGTTTTTCACGTAAAAATGCTCTCATGTCATCTATTGTTATTATATATATTCACGAATATTTTTTCCATTAATGATTGCTTCCACACGCACTTTCTAACAATATAGTCTCGTGTTGTTTTGATATATTTATGCAAATAGATGTGGATCAACATTTGAGATACAACCATAATGCAGTAATGGTGGCGTTTTTAGACATGGGGGTATCAAGCTTGATCATTGAGTAGGACATCCAAAATTGACAAAGCATCAACATGCTATATGCTACATTAAAATTGAGAATCTCAAATACAGTTGTTAAACACAACCTTAACATTTTTGCATACAGATTAAGGTTTCTTTTAACTCTTTAACAAGTAAGGTAAGTGGACTATAATATTATATATTCTTGGAAAATACAATCTAAACTTGAAACTACCACATCAAATGGTTCATCATTTCATATTTTCTACGGTCAAAAAGAGTATCACGATATAGAGTTAACATCAATTTGTTGTCCTTTAAAAAAACATTGTGAATCTCACTCTAAACACCTCCAACACAGCGGTAGCTACTTACTTTAAGATAGGAGACCATTAACCAGAAACTACATAATAAATCTTTTCCGACTAACAGAGAAAGTGTTCAACTTTTACTATTTAACCTATCAAATATGCTTATTTAGATTCTAATATTGTTCAACAATCAACACATTACAACTCAACTAATAGTGATCTGACTAACTAGACAATTGGATATCTAATAATAACAACAATAAATAAAATAAAAATAAAAATAAGATAGTGCATTTAACTTGCCACAAAACAATATTGTGATATCTAGAAGTGAGCTGCCATCACTATATTCCATGTCTTACTTTGAGTGTTCACTAGAGACCTTTGATCTTCACAGTTTGGTGGATCAACAGAAGTAATAAACTGCTGAATTTCCAATATCTCAACTCTGCGATTGGTTTTCTTCCTGATCTTGATTGCCACATCTTGGGGGATGAGTCTTCCATACACATTCACCCTACCCGATTTCTTCTCTATCATATGGGATTCCAATTCTTCAAATCAACAAAAAAACAAAACTTTAGCAAACTCATCAATTAGTTTAACACGATGTAGACCATATTGTGTATGATAATTTTGCGTTTTATCAGTAATTTCGTGAAGAAAATAGACATAATATGTTTTTAAGTCTTTGATATTTATGAATAAGTAGAATAATTGATGTTATCACAATATCGTTTCTATACTCAATTAGACGATATTGAAAAATAGCTATTTTTAAGAGTGCACATGTAAGTTGTCCCACTATTAGGGAATGTTATTATATGGAGATATTCTAGGAGGATTTTATATATATTATTAGCATGTATATCTTCTTGTTAGCATATATATCTTTAAGGAGTTAGCTTCCGTGGTTAACTCTACTTCCTCTGTATATATTGTTGTACACGACGTTCAATGAAAACAACAGATTAAACTCTCTCAACTCTGAAATTCTTCATGGTATCAGAGCTAATGATCCATTGAGAATATCAATAACAACAAATTCATAACCCATAAACAAAAACACAGCCATGACCAACAACGATGATACAAACAAGAAAAGTGAAACACAGAAAAAGAGGAGGATCACTGATCCTACATCTCCATAATTTATTCCCAATAATGATATTCCCGGCTTGAACATATGTGGCATCACACTGCGAGGCGATGCAAATTATAGAGAATGGGATACGACTCTTAAAAATGCTTTTCGTGCAAAGCGAAAATTAGGGTTCCTTGATGGAACATTGACCATGTTGACAGATGATGAAGATGACATAGAGGATTGGTATACTGTGAACTTTATGCTTGTTGGATGGGTGATGAACTCCATTGAACCGAATCTTCGCTCCAACTTAGCCTATGTAGATTCGGTCAAAGCTTTGTGGGATGACATAAAAGAAAGGTTCAATACACTTGATGCAATGCAAGTGAATGAACTAAAAGACGCAATTGCAAATTGCAAGCAACGTGGGCAAACAATCACTGAATATTATGGTCGATTGAAGGTCTTGTGGGAATAATTTGCGGGCTATCGCATCATGCCTGTTTGCAAGTGTGGAAACTGTACCTGCGAACTTGTCAAACAACTTATGTCGCTAGTTGAAGTGGAACAAACTCATGAATTTCTTCTAGGGCTTGATGACAATTATGGAGATCTTCGGAGTCACATTCTAAGCACATACCCTCTTCCGTCTCTCAAATGTTATCATCTGGCCATCAAGGAGGAAGGCCACGAGAAGATTGTTTGCTCGAAGGATGATCGAAGCAAAGCGGTGGCCTTTGCCATGCCTCTTGGTCGTGGGAAGCAAGCAACAACTACCGATCGCCCCTTTTGTACCCACTGCAATCGAGCGGGCCATGACGAATTCGGGTGCTTAAAATTGACAGGGAAGTACCCCGATTGGTGGTTCACTCAAGGAAAGGGGCGTGGTCATGGTGGAGGCAATGGAGGTTCTATAGGACGTGGAAGAGGTGCTGCTGTGGCTAATGCCACATACTCTGCCGAGACAACCACTGCCGCAGGTTCAGTGAGTAATGATCTTACCCAGCCGCCCCAACTCACTGCCGAACAGTGGAATGCCGTTTTTTCGGCACTCGGGTCTAGTAAGCCCAATAATTCTTCCATTGAGAAGTTGTCCGGTAAGAGTTTGAGTAATGATTGGCTACTTGATAGTGGCGCGTCATATCATATGACAGGAAATATCAATTGTTTGTCTAATATTAAGCTCTAGCCAAATCACCAGTGGGGTTACCCAATGGTGATGTTGCATTTGCAACTCACGAGGGCAGTGCTTTTATTCATGGCTTAACTTTGGAACGTGTGTTATATGTGCCTAAATTGGAATGTAGCTTGATCTCTATAGCTCGACTTATAGATGCTCTATGATGCTTTGTCATGTTCTCTGATAGTCTTTGTATGATACAGGACCGCACTACGAGGATGGTGATTGGAGCGGGTGAGCGTCGTGGTGGGGTCTACTATTTTCATGGTGCATCCAAGGGTCAAGCGCATCATGTCGAGACAGTAGACACATATGATCTTTGGCATCAATAGATGGGGCATCCGTCTTCGAAAGTTGTTAGTTTCCTTAGTCATGTGCCTAAGGGTAGTTTCTCTAATGTTAAGAATAAAGTTTGCGATGCTTGTTTTCGAGCCAAACAATCTTGTACGGTTTTTGGTATTAGTTAAAGTCGGGCTATTGAACCTTTTGTTCTAATTCATTGTGATGTTTGGGGTCCTTATCGGCATGCTTCCACTTTCGGTTCTCATTATTTTTTAACGATTGTTGATGATTATTCTCGTGCCGTGTGGGTTTATTTGATGAATGAAAAGAGTGAGGTTCCTTCCCTTTTTCGTAAGTTTTGTGCTATGGCCTTTACCCAATTTAATAAATCTGTTAAAGTGGTACAGAGTGACAATGGGACATAATTTAAACCTGTAGAAGCTTATTTTGATGAAAATGGGATTTTATTTCAAACATCATGTGTTGATACTCCTCAACAAAATGGTAGAGCTGAGCGAAAACATAAACACATTCATGAAGTTGCCTGAGCTCTTCGCTTTCATACTCATTTACCCATTGATTTATGGGGGGAGTGCATCTTGGCCGCAGGTTATTTAATAAACCGAACACCCACACCTCTTAACAATGGCAAAACCCCATTTGAAAAACTATTCGGGACACCTCCATCGTATGATCATATTCGAGTGTTTGGGTGCCTTTGTTATGCTCTGCAAAAGCCTCGGAGTCGTGATAAGTTTGCGGCCCGTAGTAGAAAGTGTGTATTCCTTGGGTACTCTCATGTCAAAAAGGGTTGGAAAGTCTATGATCTTGAGACGGGGGATCATTTTATATCTCGGGATGTGAAGTTTTTTGAACATGTTTTTCCGTATATGCCTTCTTCTTCCACTGTTTCCTGTTCTAGTGATAATTCCATGGACGAGGTGTTCTGTTACATGCTTCATGATGATACTTTCATTGAACAACAGCCTTCTGCAAGCAGGTCTGACCCTCACAGCAGCCCGCGCACATCTGCAGTAGGTACCGCGTTTGATTCGGCCACCCGGGCGGGCGACCTGCAGCGCTCGGTCGGGCACGATACAGTGATGCCCACTGACTCCACCGCCAGGTCGGGCGAGACACCAGCCCTGCAGCGCCCGGTCGGGCACACGACCTCGGGCGAATCTGATTCCTCTCAGGACGTTAACTCTGTCCCAGCTTCATTCGAGCCTCTCCCAAGTGACGATTTGAGGGGGAGTGACAATGTTTCGGGCCCGGGGTCTTCCACTCAAGGTACCGCTATGTTTATGGGAAAGGCCAACGCACCAAGAAGCCGTCTGTTTGTCTCCATGACTATATATGCACCAACGCTGCTCAACCAAGTGATCCCCCACTCACCGCTCCTGATTCATCATCCTCAGGTACTCCGTATCCCATAGAGTCTTATGTGAATTATGAAAAAAGTTCTTTTGCACTTCGTATGTTTCTTGCATCTATATCTGCAGATACTAAATCGGTTGGATATGGCCAAGCTTCTCGTGACCCTCAATGGTGTGAAGCTATGTGTCTTGAGATAGAGGCTCTTGAACGGAATGGGACATGGACTATAGAAGATCTTCCCCCCGGCAAGAAACCGCTTGGCTGCAAATGGGTATACAAGAATAAATATAATTCGGATGGTACCCTTGAACGACGTAAAGCGAGAGTGGTTGTTTTTGGCAATCATCAGCTTGAGGGTATTGATTATAACGAGACTTTCGCTCCCTTTGCAAAGATGGTTACTGTTCGCATGTTTCTTTCCATTGCCGCTGCCAAATGTTGGGAGCTACATCAGATGGACGTCCATAATTGTTGAGTCTATGGTTTTGATGATTAACAAACAAGTGAACTTATTCATAAGTGCTAATGTGTTTGCAAGTTGTGTGTGTTTGTTTAATGTGTAGGTTAACCAAGTTTGTTTGATGGTTGAACCTTGGAGCGTTCTTGAAGATCAAGTGGAATAAGGAGTCTTTGAAGTTGTGCTATCTTTATGTATCTTTAGACTCTTTGTAAGTGTTCATTGTGCTTTGATAAGAAGTTAGTCAAGCGTGCTTAAGTATGGAACCTTGAAGTTATGGTGATAATGAGCTGAGCTGTGTAGCTCGATGGAACAGTTCCATGTATGTACTTGTTCCATCTGGCAGCAGTGCTGGACGAGCTGGACGAGATTTCGTATATAAATTATATATGAATATTCTCGATTATCTTTGGGTAATCTTTTGGAGAATATTCAGATATAATTATTCAAGTATTTATATGAGATAAAATTAGTCAATGGTTTTTGGAAATTATATTTTGCCTTGGGCTTTAGGAGTTTTCCTAAAAACACAACTTTCCTATTTGCTAAAAGTCAGAATTTCCATATCTTTTATGAGTTGGAAATTATTATTTTATGGAAAGATATGTATTGATTGAATTTCTGTAAAGTAAATCAGATTTTATCTCATATCTTATTTCCTAAATAGTTGGCTAATTTTATGGCAACTATCTTTTAGAGTTCTAGTGTATGTAAACTTGCTTTATGTACTTAGAC
>BSSO01001284.1:0-24625 GCA_030267885.1 Mesembryanthemum crystallinum
GAGAGATATAAAATTAGAAGGGAGAGAGTGATTGGAGAGAGGGTGATTGGAGAGAGAGTGATTGGAGAGAGAATAAAGAGTTTTTTTATTGTATTTTTTAGATAGTGGAGGGGTAATTTAGGGATGATATGAGGGATTATTTGGTTTGGAAAGGTAATGGTGGGACAAAATTTTTGGTGGTTTGGAAACGTAATAGTGGGACGGAGGGAGTATGTATTATAGTATTGGCGCAAAACAATATGAACGTTTGAATTGTTGGCATATATTAGCCTAAGAGTTAACACCGTTAGGTTTCCGTTAGTGAAGTGTCCTATGTGGCATTTAATATTAATTTTTTCTTTCCTTTTTTTCTTTCCTTTTCCTCTTTCTAGGATAACAGATTCAAAAGCCATATTTTATTCGTTACAATAACTATAAGAAGTCTTATCTTCATTTTTTTTAGTGTCTTGGCTACTGTTAAAGTGTTGGCAAACCACAATAGACGGATTTGCTGATGAATTTTGACATATAGTTGTGCTAGATGTTTAATGCAGCTTAAAATTAATATTAAAATGCCACATAGGACACCTCACTAAAGGAAACTTAATGGTGTTAACTCTTGGACTAATTATGCCAACACCTCAAAAGTTCATATTGTTTGCGCCAATACCAAAGTACATATTATTTTGCACACACAAGCAATAGTTCGTATTATTTTAAGCCAATTTTCCTAATAAAAATTCCATACAATCAAAACACAAAATAAATAATCTAATACAAGTACTATTATAATTCATTAATATTCAGAAGATCATTAAAATAAAATTAGGGAAATTCTACATGGTGCCATTGTGGACTGGAAAGTTCTACATGGTGTAATTTTCTTTTTTCGATTCTTTATGGTACCACTATAGTAATGACAATATGTGTTCCGTGACCATTGAAATGGGAAAACGTTAAGTGCAAATTAAAATGACGATGTAGCCCTTACCTAAACATGGGCCTAATTTTATTTTTTATTTTTTTATTTTTATTTTTATTTGTTTTTTGGGTTTTCCTCCTAATATCTCTCCTTGCCCCTTCAACTCCTCCCTCTATCACTCTCTATTTCTCTCCTTTGTAAAACTAGTATTAGCCTGTAGCAGTATCACTACTCTCTTTCTCTTCATTTGTGTCCCCGTTCTTTCTCCTCTCTGTACTTGTTTCTCTCTTTGTTGTTCTTCGCGTATGAGAGTTTCATCTCTCCATCTTCCAAAAATACATACATTAAAGAATTTCCAACCCTAATTTTTCTAGCCCTAATTTTTACAATCCCAGGCCAACAGCAAAATAACCCAACTGCAAGTCCTAATTTTTCAATAATACAACTAAAAGAATAAACAAGATGATACTAACTTTCCCTCCAAAGTCAATAATTTTAATCAGTTCATGAGGTTTATTCTTCAGATCTCCTAAATCTTTTCGATTTTTCATTGTGTCTTCTTTCACTTGAGCACCTGTCACTCAAAATTTCAAAATCATCTCTCATATTCTTCAATTCTTCCAAAACAAGGGCTGCTTCTAAACCCTTAAATGAACTACGACCCACAACTTCAATATGCTCATCTCTTACACTTGAAATAAGGGGTAAAGGGGTTGTCCTTCGACTATGAAATCAGCAAATCGCTTCTTTGGGGGGAGTTGAAGAACTTAATCCCAGAAATCATGCTCTTTCTTGAATTTCTAGAAGATAAGGAACGTGATGCTTTCACTGATGGTGATTGCAGAGGATAAATATGGTGTTTTTTTGGTGCCTCGATCTGATAATAGAGAGTGAAGAGGTAGAAGATGGTGGAGGAGGCGTACATTTTACAAGCAGAAAGAATAAAAGGGTAATGGGTAAGGAATTGGATGGAAAACATAACGGCAGATCACGGAACACATATTGTCAATTACACAGTGGCACCATGTAGAATCGAAAAAAGAAAATTACACCATGTAAAATTTTCCAGACCACAGTGGTACCAAGTAGAATTTCCCAAAAAATTAAGTATTGTCTCACTAATATACGGAAAATTAATTTTTTTATTTATATTTTTATTAAACGAATTGTGGATGGATAAACAGATCAGGTAATCAGGTGGACATGTTTCACCTGAATCTGACCCGATCCGCAACCCGATCCATCCGCCATCCGCATAACAATCCATTTAATCGGATTTTTATCCATATATTCGGATCGGGTGGATCGGATATCCGCGATACATCCCTAGCAGCAGATTGCCGCCCTTCTCTAGCAGAGGAGTGAGAGTGAGAGAGAGAAATGGTGAAGTGGTGGACGTCATGACGGGTGAAGGACAGAGAAAAAGAGAGGAGGTGAGGATGGTGTCGGGTAAGGTCAATGTAAGAAATGAGATGAGCTGGGTTATAAGGACATTTCCTCTGTTATAAGGAATAGAGAGGCGGTGAAGAACTGAGGAAGATATTTCCCTTTTAAAACATTTTCTTTTCTTAATTCATTTTCTCTTTATCTTTTCTCTTTTTCTTTTCCAAACAAATAACAAAATATCCACAATAAAATAACTATTTTCATAACAAATATCTCTCCCAAAATAAATACCCAAATATAATTTACCCACCAAATAAAAATGAATTCTCATCTCTTATAAATCCAAAAATAAATCAAATAATATATTTGAAAACTCATAAAACAAATAATTATTTCATCATAATATTAATAAATTATTTTCTATAATTTAGGAAATATATGGGTATTACATTCTACCACACTTAAAAGAATTTTCGTCCTCGAAAATAACAAATCATTTTCCAAAATAGGAAATTATATGTGATATTACACTTTTGGCTTGTTATGCACAGGAAGCTTCTCACCGAAGATAGATAGACTCCTCAACACATTTGATATGTAGTTGATCAAAAGCGTGTTCTGTGTAATGCACAAAATGAAAGCCTACAACACTTGTTCTTTGAATGCTCATGGCATGGGCTAAATATCTGCTGCAATTGATCAATAATTGGATTGGATTTCAGATCCCACTAGAAAAGGGGACTAGGTGGATGAGTAGAAGGAAGATAATTGGGAATGTAGCAAAGATTATCATGTATGCTTGTATAGCAGCTGCCCTATACCACGTACGGACTAATAGAAATCGCCAAATTTTCAGAGTGGAGAGTAGAGATTGCAGGAGTATCTATAAGCTAGCTTTTAAAGCATGAGATCCAAACCAGAATTGTGCATTATTGCAAGCCTAAGAAGATTAGCAGCTCAGATTGGCTGTGGTGGATAATGATGAGGACTCAGACTGGCTTAATGACTTGTACTCGTTATAGAAGCAACATTGTAATACCCAAAGGATTTGATGGTTGAGAATGGCTTAAATAGTTTGCGGGTATTACTTATATCACCAGGGTGCATCTTCTTTTAAAGGAGCTCATTCCTTAGAAACTCCATTGTTAAGCGTGCTTGCCTTAGAGTAGTATTTGGGTTGGGTGACCTCTTGGAAAGTTTCTCAGGAGCATACGAGTGAGGACAAAGTATGCTGGAAAGACAAGTTTCTCAGGAGCATATGAGTGAGGACAAAGCATGCTGGAAAGACTTGTGGTGGTCAGTGGGGTCAGTCCTCAACCTGGAAAGCGGATATTGGTAGCACCAGCAGCCTGTGTTTGAGGCTGGGGTGTTATAAAATGGTATCAGAGCAACCCTGCGACCGCGTGGAGCCTGTGGGCCAGGAGTGCCTGGTTAGCGGCCTAGAAGGGGTGGATTATGGGGCTAAATGAGTGCTCATGCGCAATGAGGACGTTGCGTTCTTTGAGTGGGGGTGAGTGTAATACCCCAAGGATTTGATGGTTGAGGATAACTTAAATGGTTTGCGGGTACTACTCATATCACCAAGGTGCATCTTCTTTTCAGGGAGCTCATTCCGTAGAAACTCCACAGTTAAGCGTGCTTGGCTTGGAGTAATATTGGGGATGGGTGACCTCCTAGAAAGTTTTTCAAGAGCATGCAAGTGAGGATAAAGCATGCTGGAAAGACTTGTGGTGGTCTGTGGGGTCAGTCCTCAACCAGGAAAGCGGATTTTGGTAGCACCAGCAGCTTGTGTTTGAGGCTGGGGTGTTACAAACATGATGAAGGGGGAGGAGAAGAGGGTTTGGTTCCACACCCTACTTCATGAATATAGCATCATGGAACATTAGAGGTTGAACAACCCTCAAAAGCAAAGAGAGCTGCAGTCTGTTCCTGCTAATAATAATATTGATGTTTATGGTATAAGCTCATGTGAAGACTGATAAAGCTGCTGGTATTCTGAATAGAATGGGTGCTCAGTGCTATTTTGCTAATAACTATGCCTACCACAGTAATGGAAGGGTGTGAGTTCTCTGAAAAGCTGCTCTTATTGATGTGGAGGTCCTTAGTATGAATGACCAGGCTATTGATTGCCACATTATATTGCTCATAGACAATCTCAGTTCTGATGCTACTATACCTTCATTTATGCTCAAAATGAGGCTGGTGGTAGAAGAAAACTGTGGGATGTTCTTGTCCAGTGGAATGTTCACATCAATGGCCCCTGAGTCCTTTTGGGTGACTTTAATGTTGCCTTGTTTTATAATGAAAGATCTAGCATTGCTCAAATCCATCTCATTGATGTCCAAGAGTTTGCTGATTGTACACTTCAACTAAGGTAAACTGATGTTCTAACTATAGGGCACTTCTTCACGTGGTGCAACAAACATAATGCTCAATCCAAAGTCTATTGCAAGCTGGATAGAATTATGTGTAATTTTGATTAGATTATGATGCAAACACCTCCTCACTGTAGAGTTCCTCCCTACATCCCTTTTTGACCACTCTCCTTAGTTTGATCTCTCTCACATAAACAGAAAGAAGCTAGAGTTTTAAGTTTTTCCCTCAGCTTGTGGAAAATACATGGAGAACATACATTCCTAGATGCCTTATGTTTAGAAGAGTCAAAAAGCTGCAGCTTCTCAAAAGAGTGCTTGAAGACCTCCACTTACAAAAATTTAATAACCTCGACACTAGGATTCAGGAGTGTAGTGATAGAGTGTGCAATGTGCATAACCTCCTTCTACATGATCCCTTTAGCTAGATCCTCATTGAGCAAGAGCAATAACTCATAACAGAATACAAGAACCTGAGAAAAGCATAAACTAGCTCTCTTCAGCAAAGAGCTAAAATCACTCACATCAAGCTAGATGATGAGAGTACCAGATTCTTCTTTGCCAGAATAAAAGAGAGTAGGGCTCAAGTGGTCTTTCAAAAGCTTAAGGACATGCATGGGGTGGAACAAACTACTGAAGATGGGATTAATAGTGCTTTTGTTGAGTTCTACACTGATCTCCTTGGGATGACCTCTACAGTCACTCAATCCTACACTTCTCTACTGGTTGAAGGTTCTAAAGTGTCCTCTGACCAGGTTGCTCGTTTACATCCAATATCAAATGAAGAAATTAAGGCTCATCTCTTCTCCATACCCGATGACAAGGCACCATAGCTACACTTCTTACTTCTATAAGGTTGCTTGGGGTACTATTGGAGATGATATATGCAAGGCCATCACATACTTCTTTCAGACTAGTAAGCTCCTCAACCAAGTTAATACACCCTCGTTTCTTTGATACCTAAAGTTTCTGTGCCCGCTTCTGTTGGTGAATTTATGCCTATTTCATGTTGTAATGCAATCTACAAACTCATTACTAAAATTCTGATTGAGAGGCTTAACGGAGAATTGGGTGATAGAGTTGGGTTGGAACAGAAGGCTTTTGCACCTGGTAGAACTATGTGCTAATAACCTGCTTGTTCATGAGCTAGTAAAACACTATGACAGATGCAATATCTCCCTTAGAACCACAGTAGAAGTTGATATAAATATGGAGGGACTGCAGGGGGAGGAACAGTTTGTGGGGGAACAGTTCCTCCAAAACAAAAATATGAGAATTGATGAAAGAGACAATGAACACAAGGATTTAGCGTTAAAAACCCCTAAACCAATAGGAGTAAAAAACCACGGCCTCCTAGGGATTTGCAACAACTAGTTCTATTATTATGAAGTACAACTTGTGATTACAAGGAAGCACCACTCCTAGGCTTAACTCTAGACCTACCCTCTCACACACTCACCTTAAGTATGTGACTACCCCTTCAAGTAACTCAACTAGAAACACAAGAACAATAATGAACGTTTTCAGAATAAAGATTACAATGAGTAACCTAATTGTGCCTAATATGTGGCAAGTTAAAAATCAATCAAATAGCTTATATAGGAACTGTCCTTAGCAACACATATTTGCAAATAAAGTGCTGAAACTAAACGACTATGGTGATTTGAGCTCTCTCAAGTAATGGGTTGCATTTCTCACATGATAGCTTTAAAGAAAATAAATCGATCTAATATCCATCATGTTAATAGACGTGCATAGGATCTTTTTCCCTAAAAAGATAATCCCAAAAAGTGTCCACATTCATCATACCAAGTATGGTAATGTTGTACTCTTAAAGATATTATTTAACAATATGTTCCATGAATTTAAGAGAGTTTTAGGGAGATAAAATCATTATATTTTCAGCCAATATCTTCTGTAAAATCCGAGTTAAAAAGATAATATTTTGTTATCTAAAAGATATACAAAATCTTATCTTCATGCTTCACAAGGAAGAGAGGTTTAAGGAAATTAAAAATCCTTAAAAGGATAATTTCCTAAACCTATAAAACTGATTTTATTCTCCCTAAAATTGTTAGCAAATAATATTATATTTCGCAGAAGATTAGCACAAGAATAATCGAAAATATTAGGCTTTTGAGGATAGTACGTCACTGGCAGTAAGCGGAACAGTTCCTGCAGAACAGTTCCCCCTACCCACAGGAACTATTCCCACATAACTGTATTGAATAATCACCATAGCATATCAAATGTTCCTTATTCTATGATTGATTGATACTTAACTAGACATAAGTGGACATTTACAAGAAGTCTAAAGACTACAACACTAAGCCCAACTTGAAAGACTTCTTGCTCTAGTACGATCTTCAAGTACGCTCTTTGGATCAACCATCAAACTCTATTCTTGGTTACCCTATACATCAAACAAGCACACAAACAATTGCAAATACATTATCCCTTAAGATTTGTTGAATGGATCATGGCTTGTGTAGCGAGTACCTCCTTCTCTATTAATCTACATGGCCTCCCAACTAGTTTCTTCCATGGCAAGAGAGGTTTGAGAGAAGGAGATCCCTTATCCTAGTCTATTTGTTCTTGGTATAGAAATCCTTACTAGAATGTTAAAAAAGAATTTTGAATCCAAGAGGTTTAGCTTCCAACCCAAGTACAGCTTGAAAAAGGCTGACTTATGCATGTAGTGTTTGCAGATGATCTCCTAATCTTCTATAGGCCAGGGGGGATGTACCATCTATCATAGTCATGGCTGCTTGCTTCCAACAGTTTGCAGAAATGTTTGCCCTTTACCCTAGCCCCCAAAAGTCCAGCTTATATTTTGGTGAAGTTAGAGAGGATGTGAAAGATGCTATTTTCTCACTGCCACTAGTTAGTCAGTTGGTGAGTTCCCATTTAGATATTTTGGGGTACCTCTTACTACCAAGAGGCTCACTGCAGCATGTTGCCATAACTTAGTTGATCAAGTCTCATCTCAGCTTCATCACCGGGCAAACAAGTTTCTTTCCTATGTTGGGAAAGCACAACTTATTAACTCCATCATCTTTGTCTTGAAGAATTACCGTTGCAGTGCCTTCTTGATCCCTAAAACTGTACTTGAACACATTGAGCAGCTTTGTAGAAAGTTTTATGTGGTAAGTAGGGAAGGGGATTGTCCTTTATAGCTGCGACAAGGTGTGTAGATCACACAAACATGAAGGCTTAAACAAAAAGAGATGTTATCATGGAACAAAACTGCTCGACTGAAGTGGATTCACAAACTATTTCACAGAGAGAAGCTGCTCGGGGTTGAGAAATACCACCATAGAAGGGGTTCTATTTTGCATATTGTTGCATCCTCCTTTGATTCATGGATATAGAAGAAGATCACTCATGTTAAGGATGCTTTTGTGGTTTTTATGCGAGGTAGAAGTGCTGCTAGTAACATTTTAACTAGCTGGGGTCACAAATACTGTATGCATAAAGCCTATATGTTTATAGGGGTCCCCTACCCTCACAAAAACATCACAAAATCATATGAGAAGCCATGTTTCTTTCTAAACACAGGCTCATCCTACAAATGGCTGTTAAGAATTGCCTAACCACCATTAACAATATGTATAAAATAGGATGGCAAGCACCAAAAAGATGCTCCTTATGCCATTTGGATGCTGAAAATCATAGCCACCTCTTCTTCTCTTGCACTTATTCAACTCAAATTTGGCAAGCCATCTTTGTAATGGCTTAGGATACACAAAAGAGGAAAATGTCTTTTGCACGAGCTAAACTGGTATGAGAAACATGTAAGGGGCAAGCAACTCTACAAGAGGCTCTGCAGGACTGCTATGGTAGCTTGTGTTTTATCACATATAGGTAGAGAGCAACAAAATAATCTTCAATAATCAAACCAAGACACCTGAGCATCTTATTCGATTGATTTAGTATTGCTGCTATGTGAGATATGACAAATACTCAGATTAATCTATCCAATGTATTAACTCTTGATGTATCTTGATTGTTTGAAATTGTGGCTCTCGCCACACAATTGTGATTGATTTACAATTCGTAGGGTACCACATTGGCATTCCTTTGGAGAATGGAAATAATATACTTACCATTTTCCACAAAATAAATAAATGAATAAATAAATAGCAGCTCATATATGTTTTTTATTTCACATCTTATGTAAATAATATTATTTTACTTTATACTTTGGAAGTTTGGTATGGAGACCCTTCTTGAAGGTGAGTCATTTTTCCCGTTCCCTCCCTTAGCTGTAACCGAGTTTGCTTGTTTAGTATAAAATCTCTATAACTTTCACAAAAAAAAAAAAAACATAAGATACAGTTATTCATCCTAATGAAAAATCCATTGCTGAGTATAAATTGAAAAGTAGTTTATGTATTTGTTTCACGCTATTGTTACCTTGTAATTGTTGATCATAAACCAAAAAGCTAATAACTGAAATCAATAATCTATATTACTAGATTAAAGACATCGATTGAACAAGAGTTCACCATACCATAAGCTTTTACATCACCGCCACATCATTAACTGAGTTGGACAAGAAAAGCAAAACAAACATAAAATTGAAGCCACAAGATCCAATAATATCACACATTAAATGGCTTTAACACAGATAATATAAATAAAAGTGAAAGACCAAGAATTACCCAATTTCAAACTTGAACTTTTTCTCTCCTCTATCCCCATTCCACCTCCCATCTTTAAAAGCACGTGACTTTTTCCATCAGAAGGAAAGATTCATCTAATAGTAATAAAAAAAGAAAAAAAAGAAAAGAAGCTTTGGACTGCATGGAAAAACACTAATTATCAACATTAAACTATCGATTCATTGTAGAAAGTTCAAAAAACAATATTTGCGCCTATATCAACAGTTCAAGATTCTATAATTCCAAATCCCAAGCTAGTATGAATCCATAATAGTTCTTACACATAACCTTACTTTCAAACATAACAAAAGCAAAATTAATTAGAGCATATGATTTTATAGTCTAAAACCCAACACAACAGCATCTATAAACTTTATCTCTTCATATTAGGCATATAAACCAAAAGAAAAGAAAATGTATAGATCTATCATGTAAATTTGTGGCTATCAATATTAAACACTGCTAAACACATAATTCTGTTAGTCTACCTAAGCATTGCACAGCATCATGAACTAGTTTAACAACTTATATTAAGGTTTGTTATTAATATTAGACATGAATATCAAGGTTAATGATATTGGCTAAATCAATAGCATATAATACAATAATTAATTTAACATGTAATTGGTGCGCACAACATGCTCTGCCGCACTCATCCAACCGACGACATTAATGAGTTTGTAGATTGCATTGCTACATGAAATAGGCATAAATTCTAACTACAATACCATAATCTTTTCTTTACCATTTCCACCAATGGTCACTATTAGTACTAGTTTGCAATTTATTTACACAATAATGAATAAACTTTTTTAACTTAACTCATGTATCAGACTCTGCTTTGAATAGATACTCAAGATCAGGTGGTTGGAAATAACCTTCCTTTGGGGGCTCTCGCTTTTTCGAGCTACATCGCTTCTTCTTGGGCGCAGGAGGGCACTCGGAGGCTTTTGGGATTTGACTTTCCATCTTTTTAGGTGTCTTGCAGCCGTCTGAGTCTTCGTTTTCCATCCTCCACTGTACGTCTTTCTAGAGCAGGTTTAACTCTGCAATAAAATAATGAACTACTTTTGTAAAATATTTTGTAATGTTATCCTAAATTATAGGACTAAATCTTAACCCAAAGTTTGCAAGATGTGACAACTCATTAGTGAGCTTACCATAACACCATTTAGCTCTACATATTCTTTTTAATGTGGTTCTACCAATAATTTCAAAAAATATGGTAACCCAATTATAGAAAAAAGATAATAATTCTATTTAAGGGAAAGATATGCAAAATTAGTGTATGCATAATGATTTACTAAAAATTGTAAAAAATACGAATTAAGTGGTACAAAATGATTAATTATGTAATTTCCTCTAAATTAGTTTCAATGTCTCTTTAGTTGTTATAATATGTCTTGAAATTGTTAAATGAAATCAATTGTTAGTCTAAGTTTAATCAAGAAAAAAATTATTCCAATTTTCTCTTTGTGGAAAGAAATATCAAATGATATGTTACTTGAAATGTAGAGGAAACTAATCTTCTGCAAAAGGATATGGATATCGCTGTCTCATTTCTGCCTCTGATTCTCATTGACTTTTGACTTTGTCGAATTACCTCATCTGGAGTAGAGATGGAAATGGATCATAGACCCAGTCCAGATCCATTTAAGAGGATCTATATCTCTTTGTTGTGAAACTGAAGAATCTAGATTAGTGTTTATGTATGTTGTATTTTCAAAATATACTAGCTCTATTAGTTTTCATTTCTAGATTTGGCACACAAGAGCTAAGTCTCTCACCTAATGTCGTTTACATATTCTCTTTAGTGAAAAGGATATAATCGCATGAGTATTATTTTTTCATATTAAAATTGAAGAAATAATTAACTTTAATATAGACCCATTAATGACACAGACCCGGTTCACATCTAGTGGATTTGGATCATAACTTTTTATAACCTTTAGATTTGGATCGGATTTGTATCGATGTCAAAAATATTGAGTCGAATCTAGATCAAAGTGGACCTGGTCTAGATTCGGCCTATTGCCATCCTTAATATAGAGGGATCACTTTGTTCTTCACTATTATATCTTTCTTGTCTAATATCGTTACCTGTTGTTCTTTGATAAACATGAGTTTTTTGAATTTATCATTTTGATTTACACCTCATCATGCGTGATATATCATGTATTTCATGACTTTTAATCAAATAGATATCCTTTCATATAGCAGGTCAATATTAGCTTTTCGGGGGCATATATGATCAGTCACATGAATTGTGTGTAGAAAGCAATAAACTGTGTATCAGGCTTTTTCCAACGGCTATATAAGCTATACAAACTAAATTTCGGAACAGCTTTTTACACCTGATTTTTAAGTTTAGAACATTCTGCTTTTTCCTAAATTACACAAAACCCCATTTGGATATAGGTTATGTATTCTAGCTAAATTGATTGAAGATTTGTGAAGATTGGTTGTAAGATTTTCCTACACTAATCTCATGAGAATTATTTTTTGTCTCTTTGTTATATTTTTTAATGTTTTAAGATTGTGGTTAATCCACTTAATGACATATCAGTGCTTTGAATATGATGATTAGTGGAAAATTTATTTTATTAGAGTTGGACTTAGCCCACTTATATTGATTTAATGCTTGGATGGAATGATTTTGGTGTGATTTAATAGGTTATATTATATTTGGCTTTATGTTCCCCAAGTAGAGGTGTTCATGGTAGGTTAATCGATCCGAAATGTTGGTATTTATGGCAAAGCTTATTGGTTCCTCATAAAATGATAAAAGCTAATTGAGTCTACTTGTAGAAGCTATTTATGGTATGGTGAAGCACAAGTTACTAGGAGAGCACTGATTTATGGTATGGTGAAGCACAAGTTACTAGGAGAGCACCGATTTATGGTATGGTGAAGCACAAGTTACTAGGAGAGCACTAATTTATGATATGGTGAAGCACAAGTTACTAGGAGAGCATTGGTTGACGGAGAGGGAGAGAGAGAGAGAGAGAGAGAGAGAGAGAGAGAGAGAGAGAGAGAGAGAGATGGTAATATGGTAGTTTGAACGTGGTCAATATCAATCTTTGGAACCACGTTACCCTATGTAAACTTCTTTACTTTAAGTTCTAATTCTAAAGGAGGACACGCTTTTGATTATCAAGTTGCTTGCTCACATATTATATCAAGAAATAGAACTTATAGGATATGGAGTTACCATCACAAACGTGTTGGATTATCCAAAATATCTTTCTAATGAGGAAGCACAAAGGTGTACTTGGAGATTGGATAAATGTTCTCAAAAATAGACAGGTATTCCATTAAGTAAGGCCTTATGCTTCTTTTAGGGCATGTAATGTAAAATGGAAAAGTTTTGTATGCTCCAATGTAGCTACACCTAAGGCAGTCTATGTGATTTTTTAGCTTTGCATGGTAAGCTCAGATTCAAAGATCATCTAGCAAAATAGAATGTGCAATATGAACTCCAAGATTCTTTTTGCTCCAATATTGTTGAGGATCTTCCTCATAATTTCTCCAATGTACTTAATTACATCAGATCAGTATGGCTTCAGGTGGATAGAAGAATTGATGACTGGTCAATGAAGTGAAATATGAGGATCAAAGTTGCAAAAATTAGAGCACTACATGCTAAATCTACGATCATGGCCTTTGTAATGATAGGTTATAATTAGTGGCTAGAAAGCATAATAGTTTGATAAGGACTCTAAATGTGTAGATTCACTACCAAAAAAAAAAAAAAAAATGATCAAATAGCAAACGAATTTTAGCAACGAAAAAGAATTATGTTGCTAATTCAGCAACAGACTTTAAAATAACCATTGTTAAGTTAAGCCAGCAACGAAAATAAACACCGTCGCTAGCTAGCAATGGATTTGTCGATATCCGCCAATAACTAGCAACAGATGTCCATTTCCCTTTGCTAAATTCTCCATTTAGAAAAGGGAAAAAAAATTGCTAACGAGTAATACATCTCCGTTGCCGAAAACAAAACACATGACTTACGCTGTGGCTCAAACTTCAGTGACTTATCATGGTAAAGTTTAGTTGAATGTTTTGGATGCTGCCAGCTATATACAATCCTCGCCATTTTTGTTTTCAATTATTTCACTTTTCTTTTCTTTTTGTTTTTTCTGGGTTAGTTTTAAGGTATTTTTTTATAATCAAAGCCTATAACCAAATTTGACAAAAACATGTTCTATCTATTGCCTACTATTTACTTTCCTTAATTTTGACATTGACTATGATAATTATAAAACATATATATTGAAATAAGAATTAATTGATTAATTGAAATGTATCAAAAGAAAAATCATTAATTGAAAGCCATATAACATACTCCTCTGTCCCATAATGACAGTCCACCTTTTAATTTTGGGACGTTTTATGAAAAGTGTATTGATTCTGTCTGGTTCAATCGCCACCACATATTTTTCTCACCAAATCATTTTATACCACAACATATGCTTTAATTAAAATGTGTGCAAAGTTAACCAGGATAATCATTCTGGGACCAAGGTGGAATTATAGATGTCAAAATCAAATGAACATAAATATGATAAAGATGGATTTAAATAATTCAAATCATATGCGATTAACACCAATAACCAAACCTATTAAACAATTTAACAGTGTTAATGAGGTTCATTTTTTGTAAAATTGTTAATTAGTGGTGGGATATTAGTGTTCTTTCCGCAATTGGGTTTAAAAATAGTAATACTCCCTCCATCTGCACTTGACCTTTCTATTTGGACTTTCTGTGGTCTTCAAAAACAATCTTTGACCATTAATAGTTTATCGAATATAATAGCTAAAATTATAAGAGTGATTTCTTTTGAAACTATACTCTTCAAGAGGAATCCAACAAATATATTTGTGTATTTTGATTCATCATATCTCTTGAATGGTTAATGGTCAAATATTATGAACTCTGACTCCTAAATTTTTGTTTAGGAAGGTCAATTGTGGACAAAGGGAGTATTTTTTTTATCAAAAAGGAGAATATATTATGTCGTAAAAGAATTACATTAATCAGAGGCTACACAATCTAAAAGTTCAGAAGGTCATCTCCAACCAAAACACAAATTGTTAACTCAAGCAAACGCCAATGAGCTAATATATGTGCAGCTCGATTCCCTTCTCTCCTAACTTGACTCCAATTATTAAAATTTAAATAGTATTCCATCCGTTTCACAAAAACCTTTACATGAAAAATTTGTTTAGTGTATAACTTCCCATTTTACCCTTGGATTGGTGTTTATTTACATTGTTTAAAAAGGATGAGAGAGAAGTAGTGGGTTTTGAATTTTGATAGACTTTTCACCCGATATTCCTTTCTACTTTTGGCCATGTAAAGATTTTAGAGGAACGACCAAAGTGGATGATGTAAAGGTTTTAGCAGAAGGAAAGAGTAATGAATTTATGTAAAGTAAACTAAATATTGGTAATAATTTGTTTTTTTTTTAATCGCCATTGGTTAAAATTCTAGAAATAGAAGATTAGGAAACAAATTTGAGTGAAAATCTGATGCCTTTGTAGTTGAAGAAGTAGGCATGCTTTAAGTAGTTGAACTTGAATCTGTGTTATATATATTCTTGTCCATTATCTAACACAAGTAATAGTTTGGCTCACTGATATGCGTGCTATCAATAGCTATGCGCGGCTATTTATCCGAGTTCGATATCTTGCAAAGACACTTTTTGCTTGTTGTGTGTAGTCGGATGGAGAAGGGGATGGAGAAGTGGGCCGCCAAGTGGCCGAGTAATATATATGGATAGTTTTTTCCATTTAAAAAAGAAAAAATAGTCAAAAACCCACTTCTAGATTACACTCTTTTAGAAAAAGCCCCTTATAAAAATTTTGGTAAATAAATCCCCTTTTAAGTGCCAAACATCCTAATGATTTCCCCTTACCGGCTACTCAGGGTGGTTTTCGCCTAAATTTGACTTGAAATACCTAATATACCTGCGTGTGCTTGGCATATGATACATAGAGTCTACTAATTCTTTCCAAATTAAGAGTTTGAAGAAGCTCAACATCATCATCTTAATCATGAAACATCATTTTCAATGTTCATAACTTAGTGAAAGGATAAAATAGAGGGATTTTTTTTTTGGGGTTAAGGTTGAGTAGATTAACCATTAAACAAAATCAAATGTCAAACTTTACAATCCATTTTGAGGCAGGGGCATAACTTCTAGGAAGGGCTACCCCAAACCACAAATGGTTTATGAGAAAAATAAACAAATTACATCTCAACACATATTGAAAAACCAATCGTTATCATAATGTTTCACATTCATGGGCATAATGAGTGAGATTCTTCTCTTCAGCTCCCCTTTCAGCAAAGCTAGCAAATGTTGAGGTCTTGGTATAACCATATCCGCTCTAACATTATTTCTAGTTATCCACACTCTGTATAATAGCATAGAAATTGCAGCAGTACAGACAACTCTTCTGAATCTGCTACCTTTCATCCTTCTGTCAATTCACTTCCAAGTGGTTACAAGGTCTGTTGCTGGAGATCCAAAGAGATCCATTTCTTTAGTTCAGCAAGGCAAACAGAGCTAAAATGGCAGGAGAAGACGAATTGGCTATGTGTTTCCTTGGAGTGCCACACATGGTGCGTAGGTCATTAGGGCAAACACCATAACTAAACAATTTCTCCTTACTTTGCAGCCTTTGCAGCATAACTAACCAACATACAAATGAGTTCTTGGGTTGGTTTAATTTGTTCCAGACCCATTTAACCCAAAGAGGTTTAGGTGAGGGATGTAGAAGCCATTTGTAGCTAGATGCAATTGAGTAAGCCCCTGAAGCAGTAGCAACCCACTTATCATTTGTAAAACCAGACGTCATCATGTCTTTGACAAAACATAATCTCTTCCAATACTAACTTGCATTAGGAGTGGCTTGTAATCCCATAAATTCCTCTCTTTAATGTAAACACAGTTGACCCACTTGACCCAAAGTATATCTGATTTAGAAGCAACATTCCAATTATACTTACACATAGCAGTTGAGTTCCAGACAATAACATTTTTGATCCCCAAACCTCCTTCATTTTTGCTTTTACAGATAAACTCCCAAGCAATAAGGGGGACTTAGTAAAATCAATTTTACCAGTCCACAAGTAGTTTCTACATATCTCAACAACTCTTTTAATCAAGTGGCAAGGCAGAATCATTAGTCGAGCCCAATAAGCATGAATGCTCATAAGGATAGAATTAACTAATTGATACCTACCAACATAAGTGTCTGGAACGCCAAACTCGAACTCTAGCAATCATTTTCTCAACAATAATTTCACATTCTGATTTTGAAAGCTTCCTAGCTGATATAGGGACCCCCAAATACTTAAATGGTAGAGTATCAATCACAAAACTAGAGGTAGCATAATCACATTAGAAGTAGCTTGATCAACATTACAAAAGTACAGGACATATTTACCTCTGTTAGCCTTAAGGCCATAAACTTTAGAGAATGTTGCAAATCCCCTTAGCATCAGTGTAATAAAGGAGGAGTCACCCTTACAGAACATAAGTAAGTCATCTGCAAAACATATATGATTGAGTTTGAGGGGATCACATTTTGAGTGGAAAGTGAAACCAGGTAATTCTCCAACAACATCCAACAACCTAGTGAGATATTCCATGCAGAGTACAAAGACAAGAGGTGATACATGATCCCCCTGTCTTAATCCTCTTGCTCCTTTAAAGTAACCATTCAGCCCACCATTGATAATTAGAGAATACTTAGGAGTAGAAATACAAGTCATGAGCCAAGAGACAAATTGAGAGGGGAAGTTGAGAACTAGAAGCATTTGATGGACAAAAGCCAAGCAATAGAGTCATATGTCTTCCTTAAGTCCACCTTCATAAGACAAGAGCTAGCATAGTGTTTTCTTTCATAGTAGTTCACCAAATCTTGACAAATCATCACATTTTGTGCTATGGACCTTCCTTCAACAAAAGCACTTTGATTAGAGGAGATAAGAGAGGGGAGCACAATCTTTAATCTTTTACACAACATTTTGGAGATGCATTTGTAGATTACATTGCAACAAGCAATTGGTTTGTATTCAGTTACAAACTGAGGATCATTGACCTTAGGTACCAAAGAAAAAGTAGTTGAGTTGATCTCACCAAGGAGCTTGCCTGAGGAGAAGAAATGCAAAACTACAGAGCACACTATTGCTTCAGTCACTTCCCATGCGTCCTTAAAAAACTGGCTCGAATATCCATTTGGGCCTGGGGCCTTGTTTCCTTCAATGTCAAATAGAGCTTCTTCACATCTGCATTAGAGAAAGAAGCACAAAGTAATCCCCCGATTAACCAAATTGGTATTTTTTGTGGGCACTTTGCGACAATATAGTATTTTTTCAATCTCTGGTGACGTTAGGGTATTTTTTGTGGCTACTTTTGGCACATAGGTCCAAAAATGGGGTTTTATTGAGAATCTCCGATGAGCTTCGAACTTCAAGTATTTTTAATAATTTTGTAACATTTTTTTCTTCCTTCTTTTCTTCCCCACTACTTAGAAAGTAAACAATAAAAAATAAAAACAATAAAAAGAAATGGTAAAAAAAATACATGAAAATGGAATCTCGCCGCAGATCCCTATTTTTGGGCCTATCTGCCAGAAGTGGCCACAAAAAATGCCCTAATGTCGCCGTACATAAAAAAATACCATATTGTCGCGATGTAGCCACAAAAAATACCCATTTAGTCAATCGGGGCAAAGTAATCTTTGTTGTTCAGAGAAGACAGTAGGTTTCTTTGTCACTACTTGCACATTTACTGAATCAGTCATAAAATAAGTGCCCAAAAGACCTTTATAATAATCTAGAAAGCCTCATAGATGCCTTCAGGAGAGGAGTGAAGATTCCCTTGAGTATCTTTTGTAGAATAGATGGAGTTTGAGAATATTCTGGCCTTAATACAACTGTAAAAATAAGCAGAATTTTGATCTCCATCCTTTAGCCAATGTGACTTAGCCTTGCTGCAGCAATGAAATATGAGATTTTTTCAATGCTTCATAACTTGCAGCAAGTACGCTCTCTTTCTCACATAGTGTGGAATTATGTGGATCTATAGAGCTGTCTGGAAATCTCTTAGTTTGTGCAGACCAATTGTATTTTAAGCATCAATAGCAGCAAAGTGTTCTTTATTCAGCTTCTTGAGGGAAGGCTTTAACCTTTTCTGCTTAGCAACCAGTTTAAACATGAGTGTACCAAGAGTGTCATCAAGCCAAGCTTCTTTTACAATATCTAGGAAGGACTCATGTGAACTCCACATGTAAAATATTTGAGGGATTTACCTTTCTTCATCTATTGATCAAGGATTGTAATCACTCTAGGGCACTTGTCTAGCCATGTCTAGTTTATGAGACATCTGTCTATTCTACTATAGACTCTGTCTACCCTTTGTTTTTTGTTGCACCACGTGAAGAAAGAGCCAGAAGACCTCATCTCAGCTAGATCACAATCATGAAGACTGTTGCTAAAAGGAGCAGTTTCAGTAAGAGAGGCAGGGCATGCAATCATCTCATTCAAGAGAAGAATATATTAAAATCTCCAAATAAAATCCAAGGAGACCTCATACCAATGTTGATAGAATAAAGATCAATCCATAGAGAAGATCTATCAGAAGCATCACTGAAAGCATATAATACAGTGCAAAAGAAGGAAGCTTGAGAGCCTCTATGTATCAAATGATAGTGTATAATTTGACTTGAGGTAAGCAGAACATTAATTGTGAATATGTGAGGTTGCCAAATGCACCACACTCTACCATTAGGATGATAGGAACCATTAGTTGCAATAGACCAGTCAATAAAAAGACTATTCTAAACTGAAGCAACATTTTGAGCCTTAACTTTGTTTCTATAAGACCACAGAAACCAATCTTTTCATTATTCAGTAGCCACCTAATATCAGCATGTTTAGTGGCTTTATTCATACCCCAACTTATCCATGAGGTGGATCCGGCCCCTGTATCAACTGCAGCATCAGATAACACCCCCAAGGAAGGAGCATTATCGTTTGGAGGGACATCAAGAGTATTCTTAGAAACAACCTAAACCAGGGACGAAACCAGACTTCTATGTATAAGGGGGCTAAAATCTAGAGAAAAAGTTTTACAATACTTTATATAACTTAAAAATTTGTACTACAATACGTATTAAACATTAGAATTTACCAATATTACTTGTGTAAATAATGTTGTTATATGAAAAGAAACAGAACTGGGAACCACAAAGAAATTGCGTAAAAAGGGTAATAATGCTTTTGGGCCATGAGCTGGGCAACTAGAGGAAAGAGTTAGAAATGTGGAAATAAGCGGATAAGTGATTGCATTTTTTTTTTTAAAAAAAGGGCAAAGATTAGCACTTGCTAGTGGTAGCATTCAAACACATGACCTCCCTCCAATCTCAAAGTGGAAAGCAGATCACCACTCTGCCACAGACTTTATCACTGAGTATCTTTACAGTATAATATCCAAATTTGTGACAGGGGCCTGGGCCACCTCAGGCCCTTCTACTCCGTCGTCCCTGACCTGAACTGTAGAAGCAGGAGCATCATCATTTAGAAATTGATAAGTATTGCTTGTGGGAATAACTGGAACCCATTGATTCCTTTCCAACTTGATTTTTCTTATTCTGAACCATTTGGAATCCACCACCATCAATAATAGGTAGTTTTCTCTGAGAAGACTTGGCCTTAGGGACCCATTGCTTTTTAACCCCTTCGTTCCATTTTCTTTTACAAATCAACAACATGCCCATAATTCTTCCAATAACTACACAAAGTAGGCTTCCATTCATACCTAAAAAAAAGAAAAGAAATACAGGGATTTAATGTCCCATGTGCAATACACATGAGGGCAATTTGTTCATTTTGCATAAAATTGGCCGGAAACCACCCAGCGAGGTCGCCAAGGGGGGATCATTAGGGAGGAATGCATTTAAAAGGGCGTTTATTTTACCAAAACTTTTATAAGGGTTTTTTTCTTCTAAAAAAGCGCAATATTGTGGGACTCGGAACCAATCCCCCTTCCTCAGGGGAGGGGAGGGGGGGGGGGAGGAAGGCGTCCCCGCATTACTGCATGCACATGGCTCATTTTAGGTGTCGTAACCATTTTTATCATGTTTCGTTCGGTTTGTTTTGCAAGGTAAAGAAGTCCCCACCATGTTTTTAGGAATATAGAAACCGCGAAGGCATCAAAAACGAATATCTAGAAAGTACCATGATTGAGCCAAATGCGCCCTATTCCCAATGTAAGGCGTGATTTCATGTTGTCCAAAAGAGACTCGAGTTCGCGAATGTGAAATCTATTCAAATGGATCAAAAGTTTTGTCTCACATGATGTTCAAATATTCTAGCCTGATTTCTAGTTTATGTCTAGGTGGTATAACACATATTATCTACCAAGAGTTGTGTTTTAGCCGAGTGAACATGAGATTTGTTTCATACATGATTTATTTGAATCTAGAGACAAGTCAAGCCAACAAATCACATGATGAATATTATCTAAGAGTTAATCTTGATAATAAACATGTTATGCCAAAATAGAAAAAGAAATGGACAATGCTGGAAAAGAGATAGTCACCAAAGTAGTGTGCCATCGGGATAAGTCACTGGATTAGAACACCTTTTGCTTGAGTATGATCTTGGCAAGATCTCGATTCTCGGAGGATGTAAAGTGGGTGCTTGAGTGGTGTTTGATTTTTTGGTGCTTGAGTGTCTTTTGTGGTGCTTAGATATGATTTGTGGTGTTTGGATGATTTGTGGTGCTTGGGTGATTTGTGGTGCTTGGATGACTTGTGGTGCTTGGGTATGTGTTTGGGATGAATGTGGTTGACGGAGGATGAAGGTGGAGATGACTTTGATGGTGTAAGATTGAAGGAGGATGGTGATGGAGGTAGATTAGGCTCTCTCTCTCTCTCTCTATTTGGGCATAGTAACCTTTCTTATCACAATGGCGTTCTTAAGAATGATTCTTTTAAAGTGATGTTAATTCTCTTAAAGAAGGCACCCAAGTTTCCAAATGTGCTATCTTAATGCTCTCCAAAAGTCCCCCCTTGAATGAAGGGGTTTAGGACATATTTATAAGTGCAAAAATGTGGAAGGAGACAAAGGAAAACTGGTCCAGGACTACATGCTCCCACTGCCAGACCGGAGCTGAGACCGATCTGGCGGTCTGACTTTTTGCATAGTAGTCTAAGATTTTTGATGTACGATTGAATTCTGATTGGTCGAGAACTCAAACGTAGGCTGTACTTAAAAATCCAATATGGTATGTATACATGGATATGGGTCCATTTGAGATTCCTGGGGGAATTTGGGTGGATACTTGAACCGTTTTTCGCTCCATACTCGGTTTTGTGTCGAAATACAAATACGTCCATAACTTTTGATACAGGACTCCGATTGAGGAGGCGTTTGAAATTTTGGAAAGCTTAGAGCAAAGGCTACGCCACGAATAGTCAAAATCTTTGGTAGGAGCTGAGGATGATCTTGCCTTAGGTGCTCATCATTTCCAAGTTGACTATTGTTATCGTCATCGGGCGGGGCAAGGACTTAAGAGACACCAATTAGGGTGTCAACAGAATCCCCCACTTTGACTGAGATCTAGGGAAGAGCGAAATTCAAAGTTGTCTGAGATCTGCCTGGGATGGCAAGTCTGGATTGTTCCTAGGGAGGGACATGTGTGTTAAGGTGGTTAGACACCTGTTAAATGAGAGGAACAAATTGGATTTCATTCTCTCAGACTGTTGAAAAAGGTTTGTCAAAAACCTGTTTTGTAAGCATCGAGTAAAATCGGGATTAATGTGTGTTAAGGTAAAGGTCCACCTATTATATGAGAGGAACAAGTTGGATTTCTTTCTCCAAGACTCCTTAATATGGTTTATCGAAAACCTGTTTTGCGAATACTGAGTAAAATCGGGTTTAATGTGTGTTAAGGTGAATGTCCACCTATTGAATGAGAGGAACAACTTGGATTTCATTTTCTCAAACTGCTGAAAAAGGTTTGTCGAAAACCTGCTTTGGTGAAATACTGAGTTAAATCGGGTTTGGTGTGTTTAAAAACTGCGTTGGTGATGCTTCACTGGGGAAGGGTTGAATGCTTCGTGAATGTTGAGCTATGTCGGGCACTTCAATGGGGATTAAATGAATTTTGATTTTGCAAATACCGAGTTAAATCGGGTTTTAAGTGAGAAATCACTTGTTGAATGGAAGAAACGGATGGACCACCGCTCTCCCAAACTAGTTAAAAAGTTTCGTAAGTGGTTTGCCACTTGTTGAATGAAAGAAATGGATGGATCACCATTCTCTTAAACTGCTAAAAAGGTTGTGAAAACATGCTTGATGTTTAAGTGAGTTGTCACTTGTTGAATGAAGGAACGGATGTACCACCATTCCCTCAGACTGCTAAAAAGTTTTGTTGGAAAACTGTTTCGAGAATACCGAGCCAAGTCAAGTTTAATACTCCACTAGGGAGGTCTCGTTTGAAAACTTTGTTTTCAAAGTACCTAGCCAAGTCAGGTTTAGGACTCCGCGAGGGAGGTGGAAAGATTTTGTAAATGTAAGCCCCCTTGATTTGGGGTGCTTCGAACTCGGAGTTCGCCCGTGCTCATGCTTTAGGAGTAGGATGCTCTTTGTTTTAGAGGAATTTGTTTTGATAGAGTAGGGTGCTCTATTCTTCGGTTGCCCTTACTTGATAGAGAGCTCCCAAGGCACACGAAGAGTATCATGCATGGAATGTAGATAATGTGTGCGATGTACAAAAAGAATATATACTGAGTATGTAGTGATAACATGAGACACATGACGTATGATAAGCACGGATCTTGTATTAAGGACGGACCTTGTGTGAAATGATATTGAGGACGAACCTTGTGAATGCGAGATGATGCCAAGGACGGACCTTGTGAATGCGAGATGAAGCTAAGGACGGACCTTATGAATGTGTGATGATGCTAAGGACAGACCTTGTGAATGCGATATGATGGTAAGGACGGACCTTGTGAATGGTAGATGATGCTAAGGACGGACCTTGTGAATGCGAGATGATGATAAGGATGGACCTTGTAATGCGAGATGATGCTAGGGACGGACCTTGTAAATGTATACGTGTGACATTAGACGGACCCGACTAAGTGTTTGTGCGACATGAGGCGGACCCGTGAAGTGATCGTGTGATATGGGGAGGACCCGTGAAGTGATCATGTGATTAGGGGCGGACCCGACAAATTGTTTGTGCAATATGGGACGAACCTGACAAAGTGTTTATGCCATACGGGACGGACCAGGCGAAGTGTTCATGCAATATGGGACAGACCCAAGTGATGCTAAATGGGATGTTAACGTATGCAAGGTGTGGGGTATGCGATGTGTCTGGGCCTTTGAGGCGATGAATGGTTCTAAAATGTTATGCTATGCACAAGCTCCATGCGACTCGACTATAAGCTGATGATGCAAGAAGGATGCAATGTAAGAATGCAATGGTTGGGGAGACAAACTTCGAAGCATGGTGTGATATAAGATATGCAATGTTGGGGAGACGGACTACAAGTGGTAGCCGACTTTTGATTTGTGAAGAAATTTCATGCCAAGTGTCCCTCGAAGAGCCAAGATTGTCATGAGGAGCGGTGGTGCCATGGAGGCGAAGAAGGAGCCCTCACTTTGGAGTGGGGTGACCAATGCTTATAGTGTCTTCAAGTGTGGAAGTCCTTGAGTCGAAGGATGACATTGACTCACGATTGATGGGAGCGAGGAGCCCCCAGTTTGGAATGGATTCGTGAAGTACCTCATTGTATGCGCAATGGCGGAGGATGCTTTGAAGGAACCATTGATCTAGAGGTGCTCTTTTTCAAAGATGGAAGCCCCCACTTCGGAGTGGGGTAAACAAGCATGATGTGTCTTGAGATGGGTGGCCTTTCACTATAGGACTCGGGGTCCGCAGGTTGATGAACCATGATAAGAGGGATGAAAGCCCCCCAGTTTGGAAGTGGTACCCCGGAGGGTGCATTAGGTGGGTGTTAAAGAAAGCTAGTGACTCGAGAGATGATGGATGCAAGAACCCAATAATTGAGTGCTTGTGATACCCCAAATATTTCTACATTATTTATTAATTATTTCAAAGGATTATTTGAAACTATTATCGTTCAATTATACGATAATTCTCCTTTATGGATTTTGTTTAAATTATTTGATTTATTTGAATTATGAGATTTAATAATAAATATTAAATTCTTATAATTAATTCTCTAAAAAAATTGAGAATTAT
>BSSO01001285.1:0-24624 GCA_030267885.1 Mesembryanthemum crystallinum
TGTTGCAAATGTTGGAAGGAGTTGTAAACTAAGGTGACATATTTAGACAGAAATAATATACTTTATGCCCTCTCTTTACCATGCAAGGGCCTTCTTCAACTTGTCTGGGTCGGATTTAACTGAATTGAATTGAATTACACTGAAACTTATTTATAAAAGTTGAATAGAATAGATCCAAAACGGACTCTCATCACCATTTACCACAACAATATATCAAGCTTAAAGTACCCAAGAGGTGTTGGCCCACTGGTAAATAACCTTTGGCTTATACACCAGGTCACGGGTTCGAGCCTCGTGGGGAGCACCTACACAAATTTATTCGTGGAATACCCGAGGCCGTGCGTTAGGAGGTGTCCTTTAGCCACGCCCAAAAAAAATATATATATCAAGCTTAAAGTAATATGGAGTGTTCAAAACACAACAAAATAGATCAATGCCGTGTAGCGGATCTAGGGCCATGATTCATGGTTCAAGCCACCGAGCCATATGGAGTGTATAAGTAGGTAAATAAAATACAAGCAATAATAATAAAATAGTCTAATAATAATAATAATAATAATAAGTGATGCAATGTCGATTATCGACCACACGTTACTAGTCCGTCCATAGTGGCAAAGTGCAAACGTACGCAAAGTGCAACCACAAAATGCATGGCTAAGTCAACTTCTTTGTAGGTCAAGTCTTCCCTTCACTATCAAATTTGCATCCTCCTCCTTTCTTTTTAAGGATTTCAAATGAGGCATCAAACCAATAAGATTTGTACCCTAATCTCACCATTGAAGATGATATTATTTAGCATAAATTTGCATAGACCTGGTACATAGCATACGGCAAGAAAATCACTTATTTATTTTAAAAAAATGTATATGTTTTCCAAAAGAAATTGTCTGATCTCTTTATTCAAGAAAATACAAATTTTAGTTTTATATGGTTGAAAAGACAAAAGAAAATGCATTTAGTTGGTGACTCATTTGCAATAATTATATTGATTAATATGTTGTCTTAAAATGTCCTTATATTATTTACTCAAACTTTTATGGTAAATTTTGATAGAGCGAGAAAAAGATAACTGTATGAATATGCCACGTTTTCAATGAAAATTGATAGTGGAATTAGTTTCAAGACAAAAAGATATGTTGAACAAATATAAAGAGACGAGTATATGATTGTCAATGGTGGAAGAAAGTTAAATTATTTATAAAGATTACTATTTATGTAGTTTGTATAATATTCATTACTTTATTTGTTTATTTTCTTAGAGGTGAAGAGAGGTTCTGAACCACTAGAGATGAGTAATGCTACGTATCTTGTAGATTTGTTTGGAAAATAGATCACCAATTACTTGAATGTTCGATTAGGAACTTCAATTTAAGATACACATGTGAGATTATTTGATACATGAATCATCGTTATAGTTAAGAAATTTCACTAAAAAAATAATAATAATTATTAAAATTATGGACTTGAAATTGAGCGAATTTATAACATTTTATTTCTATTTTTTTTTTTTTTTTTTTTTGCGAGAAAAATCCTTTTCCATCATTCATTTCCTCCCTTATCTTGCTAATTCTAATGTATTATCACATTAGTTGTAAAGCCTAAAAACTCAAATCAAATTCAGAATTTCAAATTTAATTCCAAAACCCAACAAAATATAATTTGAGTTGTCGTCTCAAATGCATGAACTATTATTATCAAATGATGTTTTGACACAAATATAACAATCCATATAATAAATCAATGATTGCAAAACGTCTACTTGACAATTAATTTAGAATGAGAGAGTAATAAAGCATATCTCTATATATTAAGCCAACTCATGAGGTATTGTATTTTAATTTGTCAATTCTACCTTTCATTTTCCAGCATTTTACATCAAAAAACATGAGTCAATAACTTCCCCAATGAAACTTCCTCACCTCCAAAATTTGGTAACCTCTATCTTTCTCTCTCCTGCTTATTTTCACTTTATTTGTCTTATTTCATAAGTAAATTACCCACCAAAAACCATCTAAACTTATTATACCAATCTAAGGCTTTGTTCTCTTCAACTTATTTTTGTTGATTATCAACAAAAATCAGTAAAATCGACAAAAATCGGTAAAATCAATAAAAATCAGCAAAGTCGCTCTCTACCGATTCCAACGAATCAACAAAAATCAACAAAAATCAATAAAATCAACAATCAACAATAAATATCAACAAAAATCACATGAACAAAACATAGCCTAATACCAATATAATTGAAATCATGCACGCATCGCGTGCTATACATACTAGTATAAACTTATGCAAAGTGTCTAGTTTGATTGAGTATATGAATTCTTCTTTTTGGGTAATGAATTCATAATTTCATGTTGCTAAAACAAAAGAAACGAATTCTTATTTCCCTAAGATAGGATTATTGTTAAAAGCATACTAGTTGCTAAAATCAGAAACTTTTATTTTTCCTCCTCTTTTGGTAGGGTAGCATCTTAGAATCACACTGGTGAGTAACAATTTTCAAAGTAGCAAAATACTTGACTTTTCGAGTCTGCCGAGGAATTGACGAAGCACAAGAAAAAAGTATATAAAATAATAATTCCAAATTCTTGGCTTTGAGTGTCAAAAATTCCAAATTCTCCCTCCTTCTCTGTCTCACTCTCCCCTGTTTTTTTACCCCAAAACAGAGATTTCCCAACTGCACGCCATTGTTGCTTCAAATCACGAGAAAGAGAAGAAGAACACGAAGAAAAGCAACAACAAAAGAAGAGAAAAAAACAAGAATTTGCACTCTTAAAAGGCCAAAAGAGAAGAAATTGATTGAAACCCTTTTTTTTTTTATCAGGGTTTTTCTGCTGTTGTGTGTTGCTTATTTTACTGCAAAATCACGAAAGAGTTGATTTCTCGTGATTTTGGTCACAATCATCTTCCTCGTTCTTCCCCGCATTTTTTGGGGAAAAAAAGTTTCAGTTTTTGCAGTTCTTACTAAGGTGCGTTTTTCTTGCTATTTTTGTCTCTTAGAACAATATAAGAAGCTTTTTATTTAGTACTGTACTATATTAATTACTTCATGCTAGATTCTCTGTGTATAATCAATGCATTAAAGAGTGAGTCTTTTTTTCTGGTAACTGCTTTCAGACGTTTACAGGGCTTGATTTTTTTTCATTTTTTTTTTTTGGAGTATTTATCACATCTTTGCAATTACTGCTAGTTTGATTTCTGGGATTTGAGATTTTTCCATTTAATAGTCCTTAATTAGTAATATGTGGGATTTTGGTCAAAAAGGGGATTTGCTAGCTTAATGTCTAGATCACTCTCAGTTGAATATTTGAAAATGGGTAGATTCAAATATGAATGTGATAGTATTTTACCAATGTTTGGAGATTGCATGATCACATTCACAAGATTGCTTGTTAATGGAGCTGCTTAAGATTATATATTGAAGCAAAGCACATGGTTGTTTGTCTTCATTGCATTTGGTTTGTTTGACCTATGTTAAGTTAAAAGGTTTGTTCATTACTCTATGCTCATCTTCTTCATGTTAAGCTTCATGTTTTGCTGTTTTTATGGTTCATTTACGCGTCTTTTATGGGTTCATGCATTTGGGGTGTGATATGGCTATATTACTCATTTGGAGGGGCTCTGTTGATATAGACTGTTCGCCTAATAGGAAACGAAACACACACCATTGAAACTTTTGTTTTTGAGATTCACTATTGAATTAGGTACCTATTCTTTAATTAGTTTGAGTTGAGAATCTTATGAATGTTTCTTTTCTTATTGTCCAGGTACCGTCTTTCATCTACAATACTACCTCTTTAATGTATTTTCAAAGAATTACCAATCAATTGTCGTTGTATTGAGCATAGAGGCTATGGTTTTCTTTTGCTTGGAATATTATTTGTCATATGGATTGTAATTTACGAGTAGAATGATGAGAAACGCTGGACACAAGCCCAGACGTGGCAATACATTTTGTTGTTTATATGTGACTCTTTTTGGGTGCAGCAGGATGAACAGAAAAACAAATGAGACTTTGCGGCTTATGGTGACAACTTTCATTGGAATTTTTTTTGGTTTTCTACTTGGGGTTTCTGTTTCATTTCTCACAGTAAATAAGGTATGGACTCATCAAACTTTTGAATTAGTATCCATTGATCTCTTGCATTTAGTTCATCAGGCAATGGATTTGTTGTCGTTTTTCTAAAACTTTGCACACTGTTGGAAATCGCAGCTAAATCCAGCAAACTATCTTCGTGCAAACTTTGTGAACACAGTCGACCAACAAGTCAAAGATGGTCCAAGACAAAATCAAACTCTGAACGACACCTCAAAGGTATGACTTATGCTCTTTATAATTGCATCTCTGCAATGCCATTAGCCTACATTTTGATTTTAGGGTGATTTGAGCACCTAGAACCAATTACTCTCGTACTTAGTCCTGAGCAATATTTGCTTTGAGTTTATAACTTTTCATTTCTTTGAATCTTTTGAATTGGTGATTCCTTAGGTCTTTGGTGATGCCTTAGGTCTTTGCATAACAGTTGATGATAATATGTGTGCTTGTTCGTCTACTTTGTTCAGAGATTTAATATCTCTGTTTTACTCACAAATCAAACTTTACCTCATTATTCTGTAGGCTCTATTGCATTTTCAGATATGTATCTCCATAACCATCTTTATCAAGCAAAACAGCTAGTTAATCAATATCCGTTTCTGGAAAATTGCTTGCTTGTAGCTAATACTAGTCATTATATTATTTCCAACTTTCACCAATTTCTTCCATACTTATGTTATGAGTTACATTGTACAATTTTTCTTGTACTAATAAATCAGGAATCATTATCACATAATTGTTGCTTGTGAGTAATTCTTATCACATTATTGGGTGTCAGTTTGCATGGTTTTCAAGTAACTAATTTGTTTCGGATCAATTAGCTAAAGTTGAGCTTGTTGGGTAAGGTTTCCCACATAATTTTGAAAAATGAGATAATGAAAAAACTTGTAATGATAGTTGAATCCCTTGATTCACCTTGTATTCTGTTACTCTGAGATGCAGATTTGGGTACAATCAAATCCTAGAGGTGCAGAGAGACTACCACCAGCCATTGTTGCAGCTGAGTCAGACTTGTATCTCCGCAGACTATGGGGTCTTCCTAGTGAGGTATACATGTGAACATGCTATAACTGTGTTGAGCCATTTGGAGCAACTTGCTTCTGCTGTTTCGCGGTCCTTTCTCTCGCTTTCTACCTGAAGTCACACTTTCTACTTCTCAAATTTGCAAAAACTTGTGCAGACTTGGTGTATTCATTATTGTATACACCAGGTAAAGTTACCTCTATTGTCAAGAAATGTCATCCCAATTTTGAACAAAAGTAACCCCTGTTTCTTGAAGTAAAGCCTCTTAAGAGTCACCAATTTTCGTATAGAAGATTGTCTGGTATATTCTATGCACTGGGTGTATGCAATACTTACTCCTACTACGATGCTCTCTCCTGAAGTATTGCCATCTCAGGACATAGATTGAGGAACTGTTTGCATATTTAAATTTGATTAATTTGCTGCGGTTGAAAATCTGACAGTTTCACTTCCACAGGATCTGACCAACAAGCCTAAGTATCTCGTGACCTTTACAGTTGGTTACGATCTGAGGCACAATATCGATGCAGCTGTTAAAAAGGTTCCCTTCTGGCACTTGACATTCTTACTTCTCTTCTTAGCATCCTTGTTGGTCACTGGTTTGTGAACCAAGACTCATGCTCTTTCACCATTGTGCAGTTCTCAGAGAACTTCACAATTGTCCTTTTCCATTATGATGGAAGGATGAATGAATGGGATGAGTTCGAGTGGTCAAAGCGAGTTATCCATATAAATGCTCGGAAACAGACCAAATGGTGAATACATAACTAATCTTACCTCGTTTGCAGCTGACTTGTTAGGATTATTCATCTTACAACTCTCTATTTCTTGTCTGCCTAAGGTGGTTTGCAAAACGATTTCTACATCCTGACATTGTGGCCGCGTATGACTACATTTTTATCTGGGATGAAGACTTGGGAGTCGATAATTTTGATGCTGAAAAGTCAGTGATGTTCCCTTAACATTATATGACATGTCTGAGCTATTTTCTGCAGCTTCTGTTACACTGACATGTTGAAATTCCAGATACATTGAATTGGTGAGGAAGTATGGCCTGGAGATTTCACAGCCAGGTGTGGAATTTAACCAGTTTTTGACATGGCGGATGACACTGAGAAGAGATGACCGCGAAGTTCACAAGTAAGGAGTTACAAACTACCACAAGGACGCCGTTCAAATTGCTATTTCACTTTGATTAAGGCTCTTCATTGTAGTTGTATTGCACTGAACTAAACTGAAAGGGAACTGAAACTGAATGAATAGTAATATTTGAGATAAAAAGTTAGTTGTAGTACTTAATTGAACTGAATGCAGTAGAGAAACAGCGAAATGAACAGACTTAAGCTAATCAAATTGACTCTTTGTTGTTACTTGAACTCTTCAGAGAGACAGAGGAGAAACCAGGCTGGTGCAAGGATCCACATTTACCTCCATGTGCTGGGTATGTGTACTCAATAATCTTATGACCAATTTCTATGTTGCTATTTCTCTTGCGAAGATAGTGCTAATTTGTGCTATTGTCTACGCAGATTTGTTGAGATTATGGCTCCTGTGTTTTCTCGAGATGCATGGCGTTGTGTGTGGTATATGATTCAGGTACCAGTATTATGTCAACTTGGTGTGTTTTTCTTGATTCTCATTTCTTGAAATCTTGAATCAAATGTGTATCTTAAATCTTTTCTTTAATGCCATTGCAGAATGACTTGGTCCATGGATGGGGCCTTGATTTTGCCCTCCAAAAATGTGTAGAGGTATGAGGCCGACTTTTTAAAACCGTTTGTGCTGTTATCATCTGACAAAATAGTCTGTGCATCGTGTTAATCGTTTCTGGTGTTCAACACAGCCCGCATATGAGAAAATAGGAGTGGTCGATGCTCAATGGATTGTCCATAAACGTGTTCCCTCGCTTAAGAACCAGGTACTATATTAGAATTGCATCTTCATCTTTGCCTCTCTTTGTTTCACTCTCAATAAAAGAGCTTACTATAACCGTGGCAAATGTGATTTCTATGTATCAGGGTGAAAAAATAGCAGGTAGTCAGGATTCTCCTGCACGAGGGGTAAGTTGAAACCACTTATTCAATTCAAGTTTCATGAAAATGTATGTCTAGCAGAGACTCGGTTCATCAACATATGGACCAATTCATAAAAGGCGACTCTTATACTTTAGAAAAGTGACTCATACTTTTAGTAGGGTGACCCCTGAAATGACTGACTTTTGAGGAGTGACTTTTTCACCTCTAGGGGGTGACTCCAACTTGAGCAAGACTTCGTGTTCGTTTAAATTGTGTTTCAGACATATTAGTACTTTCTGGTTACAATAAGCCTCTATTACTGCTTGCAGGTGCGACTGAGATGCGAGAGGGAGTGGAAGATGTTTCAGAATCGGCTTAGTGATGCTGAGAAGGCGCATGAGAAGGAAAAGAAGAGGCGGCTCCAGATAAGTTAGTACACTGGTGAACAGAAATTGATTTGGTTGTATAATAGTTAGAGAGTTATAGGAATTTCAGGCCAAATGATAGTACAATTATTGAAATATATACACAAAGATTGTTGCAATTACTGGCAATATTCATTGTTTCCCCCCCTTGAGCCTTCATCATGTAAGAGAAATATAAGAAATCATTTATCTTTTNTTTTTGTGGTTGTTTAAAGAGCTGTCATATGTTTGCAAATTTGATTGATAGCATTAGCATTGGTTTAAAAGCCTCGTGTTGCGTATGTATTCTTACATAATTTCTGATCAAATCCTAAGATATGAGTATCCTTTTTGGCAGTCTTTGACAAACTGACAATGACCCATCAAAATTAAATAGGCTAAACTTAAATCAAATTGAGTAAGCTTAAGTCGACCAGTTCACTTGCAACGATACAACCTATGATCAATTCAAAAGCATAGTGGCAGATAATTTTTTGGACACTTTTGAAGTGATTTGTGAATGTTTTATTGGTTATATTATGAAATGTATCCAAAATAGTAGACGCATTAAAGCTGATGCTTATCTTCCTCTATGTATAACCAAGTGATTAACAACTGGGTTATCATACAATACAACTTATTATAGTGAGTATAAGGAGATGTGAGTTTGATCTCGGAGTTCCCTTGTGGACAGGAAGCCTTTGAATTTAGAGATGTGTTGAATTCAATTGAAATGCGATGAACTTAACTAAATTGAACTGAATTGAACTAAAATACACTTTATGAAAAACATATCATGGATATGAGCAACAGAGTTGGTAAAGGAAATGGGGTTTTGAGTTCATTAATAGACCAGTCTTGATATGTTACAGGTGACCGACCTTAGACATCCTTACCTACTAAAGTTGAAGATGTACGTCCCTCATATCTATCTATCAATCTAGTATTCTATATAGTATGCAAGTAGTAAAAAGGAATCACACTATCGTAAGCCAAAAAAGCCTATGAAAGGTACATGAAGTAGCAAAATAATGGCTACACCATAAACTTCTACAATACCACAACCACACAATGATGATAAACTTCCACTCTTGTGTTAATGAAAAGTTAAAAACTTTACTCCAAAAGAGATGAAAACAATAAGAAAATGGTCAATTCATTGGCAATATCTATAATTTTACATACTCCACAAAAGCAAACAGCTCTTTTCAAGTTATCAAAGTGGGCCCACACGATATAGCCATATATGGGCCGAAAACACTGCACCAGTAAATTAACAACGGCCCATACGAAAGCAATACGCGTAACAATCTTGGGCTTTTTTTGGCTTCTTCAAATATCATCATCAGCATCAACAATAAAAGCAAAAAGAAACCAAAAAAAAAAAATCAGATATAAATAATGATGTGAATTAATTATAGTAATATTTACGCTTTCGCTAAAATCAAGAAAGGTCTCTCTAGGCCTTCCCTGACACAAATGGGACCCACCCCATCTACTTCACCACAAGTCAATATCTTATTGGCTGAAACAAAGCCACGTAGACACGTGGCCGAGTGAAAGTTTCCCATAGTATTTCCCCAAACCGGTGTAAACCACCAAACACGCCCTTAATTTTTAACTTTAAAATAATTAACCCATTTTAATCACCATTTCATCTTATAGAAACCAAACACGTGTGAACCACGTGTCAGCAGTAGCCCCCACCTCCCCCAAGTCCCCCACCACCACCACCCCCAAACATTTAACCATGGTTAGCTCCTTAACCCAAACATCTAGTTAACAACCCACCAAAACCCTCAAACCCTCCTTTCCTTATTTATCATTGACCCTTGCCTTTCCTCTACTCCCCAAACTCAATTTCTCTCTAAAAACCTTTCTCACACTCTCTCTCTTTTTCTCTCTCTAGAAACCTCACCAAAAGTTTAAAAAAACAATCTTGGGGTGTGTTTGGCAGTGGAGAGAAAAAAAAATAATAATAATCAAGAAAAGAAAAAACAAGATGGGATTGTCAAATTTTCCTAGTGCAGCTGAAGGTGTGCTACCAGTTCTAGTGATGAACACAGTAATGTCAGTAGCAATATTGAAGAACTTGTTGAAGTCATTCTTGGAATTGATGGGAGCAGCTGCTTGGATTTCAAGCAATTTTGAAGAAGACCCAACATCAGTAACAGGAGCTGAATTTTACCCACCAAACAGTTCCTCTAGGAGGAGGAACATGAGGGGGATTAGAATCACACAGTTCAAGTATTTGTGTGTTAGAGAGAGAAAATCAAAATCTACCAATTTTGCCCTTGGAGGTGCAGGAGGAAGAACAGCAGTGGAGTGCTGTGTTTGTTTGTGTAAATTTGGGGAAGAAGAAGAGGTGAGTGAATTGTCTTGTAAGCATTTCTTCCACAAGAAGTGCTTGGATAAGTGGTTTGATAACCATCACAGTACTTGCCCACTTTGCAGATCCATCCATTGATCATTTCATGCCTAAATATCTTACAAAATTTCCATCTGAGGGTTCAGATTTCAGGCTACAAATTAGGGTTTTTATCTTCTTTTGGGACCTTTTGGTGGTTGGGGAAGATGAGTACACTTTTTTTTTTTTTTTTTTCCTTTTCTTTTCTTTTGTGATACTGTCTTTTTGAGGAGTCTTTCATCTCCTTTTTTTTTTTTTAGTTTTTTATTTTTCCCCACTTTACTGAACAGGGTTCCTTGAGCTTTTTGGAACCCTTCATTTCTCTGTTTCCAGCAAAGAGCAACCAGAATCTGTCTAGTGTAGGAAAAAGACAGTGAGAAGAAAAGAAAAGGAAATTTTGCTGTTGTAGTGTTTTTGTGTGTGAACAAAGCACCAAGGAATAAATGAATGAAGGGTTCTGTATATTTGTTCCTATTGTAAGTAATTAATTAATTATTTAGTATTTATTTTTGTATCCTCCAAATTGCAAGATTTATTAATGGTTGGTTCTGAAACAAGCAATGCTCTGTTTTTGTGTCTGTTGCCTGTGTTGTTCACTGCTTATGAGGGGCACCAAAGAAAGCTTTTTTTTTTTTTTTCTGAGCAAAAAAGAGGTTTTGTCTTAAATGTAAAAAAATGCAGTGGAAGGCAGTGGTCTTACTAGAAATGGTCAATTACAGAAATAAAATTGAGGGCAGTTTCTCTCACTATCTCTGTTTTCTCTCTCTCTCTCTCTCCTCTTTTGGAGGGTCTTCAGTCTTCTTCCATCATCTATCATGTGACAGTTTTTATTGGCTAAAATTACATGTGATGGCTGCTATTCTTAGCAGGCTCAATCATTGGTGGCATCTCAATTGAATGGCTTGCCTTCATTTTTGGGATTTACTGCCCCTAAAAAATGTTTTAATGTTGTGTTGGTATGTTTTGTGGTCCTTATAGTAATAGCCTTCCTCCTTGGTGAATGTGTTTTTGTATTTTGTAATTGTAATGGGAAATGGAGAAACAGCTAGTATATGACTTACCAATTCATTTGGTCAAACAGAAATTTGTGCAAGAGGGGAATCTATTTCACACCCTAATGAAAAAAAAAAAAAAAAAAGGTGTAATATAGTCTACAGATCAGCTAAACATTTTTCGAGAGCAAAATTGTATTGCAAGCTTAGAAAAAGGTCTATTTATACTTTATGGGTCAGCTAAACATTTTCCGAGAATAAACTTGTATTACAAATTCAAATGATGGACAAAAAGTCCGAAGTTGTAACCTTTACACTATGTTAGTACAAATTTCCCTTTCTTACCAGTGTAAATTTGTAAGGAAAAAAAATACATATTTCATCTCTTAAGTTAGGACATGTATATTTTTACTGAAAAAAAAGGCATTAAACAATTGATAATTACAAGTTATGACACACAAATTTGCTATCAAAACAGAGTGAAGCTTAAGGAGGATAAGTATTTTGGTCTAGAAGTTTTACCCAACTCCTTAAGACGGGCCATTGCTGAGCTAAGAATTCTTCTGCTTGATAAATTCCTCGTCCTTAAAATGTGTCCACATAAAAATCTTCACCTTTTTTCCTCTTGCTAGCTTGCATCCTTGCGCGTTTGTTCCATAGATTCCTGATCTTTGACATAAACAACATCCTTTGACATCTGTTCAATCAATGACAAAATATATGCTTAAGCTTATGTTCAATAAATTATTCGGCTATAAATATCGATATCTTTAGGGCCACTGTAGATTTTCTACGTCAGTTCCATGGAATTAGTCGACCAAAACCTGAATGTCAATGTTACCTGAAAAAGATATCATATCTACATCACAGTTTCAATGGCAGGTATCCTTCTTGGCTACCTTACTAGCTAGCCTTTACTCAAAGGTGTGGTGGCTTTGGCCTTTGAGTCACTGTGCATTCCTGTGAGGAGACAATAAGTGAGAGAAGTATATATCATACTCAATCTAAAGTATTCATGTTTCCACAAGTAGGTAAGAGATATGGTTTAATAACATACTACAATAGTTGTTAATTCCCAAGAACAAACACAAACTCATATTATACTAACCATATAATGCAAAAGAACTCTCATGAAAGATATAGGAGTGGTTAAGATTTGTATTCCATTAATCTGATCTACAATTGAGTATCCCAAGTAGGCCACGACGAAAACTTCCAAATATAGGTACCAATATTATTGTTTGATGACAAGGCCTAAATTAAGCTTTGTTTTAGCATAAAGATTAAGGAACAAAACTTTACCGCCTTTTCGATATCCAATCGGATAATTCCGAGCATAATGCTAATCATTTGCTTAAGCGGGGACCCATAAGCGATTAGTCTAGAAAAGTTCCTGCACCAAATGAAAAGAGATTAGTTAATTTAATCATTAATGGAATTCATGAGATGAACTCTGGCCAAATACTTCAACTTTGGGGGTTAACCTCGTCCAACACGCAATGGTTGCAGAAAAATTCTAGGTGCTGCAATATTGCACAACAACTTGCGTTTAAACTTGTATTATTTGTCACTTTCAGTGATTTATGACCGTGAAAGCAGTTCCTAGGAGTATACAACTTGAATTTGCAGGTCCTGAAGAAACAAAAGAGTTTACTTTTTACCTTTTTTTTTGTGTGGACAGGAAGAAAGACATGGGAGAGAAACTGGGAGCATCAGATTTATGGATGCAGAAAGCTTGTTGAAAAGGTCCAAGCACACATTCTAGTAAAAAAAGCTTGTTGAAAAGGTCCAACACATTTTAGTTAACAAAGCAGTCAGTACAGGTCTTTGTAATCTAATCAAAAAACAGTCCCAAGTTGCTATCTCAACTTAAGTAAGCACCATAGATAATGGCAAATCATAGAAGCTTCTGGTGCAGGGGAGTGGGAAAGAAAAGACTGCATTTAAAAACGAAAAACTCAATGACCAAATTGAAGTCGAGTCATGAATTAATACGATGAATCTTGTGCAATCCGTTAAAGGAGTCGCGTTAATCAAGTTATATAAATCAGAGAATGAACAAAATATGATCAAATTAAGATGTCTAGTAACCAGAACATTAATGCCCGCTTTCCCATTTATATCTTCTCTAACAAATCTCACTTCCCATAACCCAGAAAGCATAAACCAGCAGTAAGCTCTGAACTATAGTGTTAGACCATATGAGAACCTTCATAACTAGGGTATTAGGTTCCCAGTATGGTCGTATATTATTATTCGTTTGTTGTACAGCTTATCTATCACTGGTTTGCTCAACAGCATACGGAATAAGTGGAAATGAGATGGATTGATTGGCCTTGCTTGAGTTCAAGGCCAAAATAACTACAGACCCTCTCAACATGATGAGCTCATGGAACAATACAGCCCACTTCTGCCAGTGGTATGGTGTTACCTGTGGCCAACGCCAGCAAAGAGTTGTCGAATTGAACCCCAATTCCTTGCAACTGGCAGGCTCCATATCACCGCATAATGGAAATTTGAGCTTTCTGAAGATGCTAGACCTGAAAAACAATAGTTTCATCCATCAAATCCCCTCAGAAATGGGCTATTTGCACAGGCTAAAGACGTTGTATCTGTACAATAATTCCTTGAGTAATGAAATTCCATCAGATATGTCCAGGTGCTCTGAACTTGTTCAGTTAAGCCTCACAAACAATAAGCTGGTAGGAGAAATTCCAAAGGAGTTTGGCTCCCTATCAAAGCTTCAATATCTTTCATTGAGTGAAAACTATCTAACAGGACACATCCCTCCTTCTCTTGGAAATCTATCTTCACTTCGCACATTCTCCACAGAGCTAAATAATTTGGTTGGTAGCATCCCTGATGCTCTTGGCCAACTCAAGCAGCTTTCCTTTCTAGGACTTGGTGTAAACCATTTATCTGGCACTGTCCCACCCTCGATCTTTAATCTCTCCTCTCTTACACTCTTGGATATAGGGGATAACCAATTTGAAGGACATCTTCCTTCAGACTTGTTTAACACTCTTCCAAATCTGAATGACATAGCTGTTGCCTTGAACCATTTTACAGGACCCATTCCTACTTCTCTATCTAATGCTTCAAATATGGTATTTCTCCAATTTCAGACAAACAATTTCACAGGGAAAGTCCCCTCTCTCCAGAAGCTGAAAGGGCTTCAACTCTTCCTTATTAATAACAACTCTGTTGGGACTCTAGGACCTGGTGATTTGAATTTTCTTTGTTCATTGACCCCTGCCACCAGTTTGGGGATCCTGGACATAAGCACCAATTATTTTGGAGGTTCGTTGCCTGAATGCATAGGCAACTTGTCTCCAAACTCACAGAATTGTCGTTGCAGGAGAATCAAATATCTGGCAGCATTCTAGCTGGTATACAAAATCTCATCAGCTTGACAACTCTCGAGGTATATGTAAACACATTATCAGGTAATATTCCTCAAACTTTAGGGAACCTGCCAAATCTAGTAATAATGATTCTTGACCAGAACAACTTCTCCGGTACCATTCCAGCATCTCTAGGAAACTTATCAAACTTAAACAAACTTCAAATAGCAGGTAACAACCTTCAGGGTAACATACCTCCAAGTTTAGGGAGTTGCAAATATTTGAAGCTTTTAGATCTTTCCCAAAACAATCTCAGTGGTCCCTTGCCACCAGAAGTCATTGGTCTCTCATCCTTGTCAATTCTGAGTTTGTCTCAGAATCAATTAACTGGCCCCCTCCCAACAGAAATAGGTAAGTTGAAAGGCCTAGGTATACTGGATGTTTCAGATAACATGTTATCAGGAGAGATACCAAGCAGTCTTGGGAGTTGTACAAGTCTAGAAGAGTTATATTTGAAGGGTAATCTGTTCCAAGGGCCTATTCCTTCAACTTTAAGTTCCTTCCAAGGTCTTGAGGTCCTAGATCTTTCTCACAACAATATATCTGGAGAAATTCCTGAATTTTTGGCTAGCTTTACAACCCTGCTCTCTTTGGACTTATCTTACAATGACTTTGAAGGCACAGTGCCAACAGAAGGAGTGTTTGCAAATGCAAATGATACTTTATTATTAAAAGAAAACAATTAATTCTGTAAAGGCATATCTAAGCTCAATCTTCCTCTTTGTGTCCTCAAGAGGAGCAACAAAAAATTGTCCACCATACTAAAGGTGGTAATTTCTGCTGGATCAGCAGTTGTGGGTATAATTGCATTGCCGTCTCTTCTATTGCTTCTGAAGTTCAGAAAAAAGACACAAGCTGCTACCTCAACCTCTACTCCCTACTCACTTTTGCAAGTTTCGTACCAAGATCTCCACAGAGCCACTAATGGCTTCTCTTCAGAAAATCTTATTGGTTCAGGTAGCTTTTCATCTGTCTTTAGAGGGATCCTTCAAGATGAAAGGCCCCCTCTTGCTATAAATGTACTCAATCTCCAGCATCATGAAACAGTCAAGAGCTTCATAGCCGAATGTGAGGCCTTGAGAAATGTTAAACATTGGAATCTTGTGAAGATAGTAACAGCATGCTCAAGCACAGACTATCAAGGCAATGATTTCAAGGCTTTGATCTACGAGTTCATGCCTAATGGGAGCTTGGAGGATTGGTTGCATCCATTTGGGGAGGTAGAAAATGCAGCTGAAGAATTGCGAGATAATTTAACTTTCCTACTTTGACTAAATATTGCACTTGACGTTGCCACTGCACTCAAATATCTCCACTACCATTGTGAAACTCCTATAGTTCACTGTGACCTAAAGCCAAGCAATGTTCTTCTTGACAACGAGCTGAGTGGCCATGTCAGTGATTTTGGGATTGCAAAAATCCTGGCAAAAGACATTGCAGATAACAGCTCTAACATCCATTCAAGTTCCATTGATGTAAGAGGAACTATAGGTTATGCAGCTCCAGGTAAACACGAATATTCATTTGACATTTAATATGCTCCTTAAGTACCATCAAATCTCAGAATACTTTGAAAGCAATCACAAAAAGGGCCGACCATGTATCACAATACCTCTGAATTCTTTCAGCACAATAGTAATACTATATGTTTACTCTGCAGAGTACGAAGCTGGAAGTGAAGTATCAATACAAGGGGATGTATACAGCTATGGCATCCTCGTATTGGAAATGTTCACTGCTAAAAGGCCAACTGCGGACATGTTTGAGGGGGGTTGGAACCTTCATCAATATGCTACAAGGGCTTTGCCTGACAATGTGGGCAATATCATAGATCCATCTCTTATCGAACATCAGAGGGGAACAACAGAAGAGGATAACATCATGGAAATCCTGCCATATATAGTTGAAATTGGAGTCACTTGTTCAGCTGAATCACCAGGAGATCGGATGAACATTACTGACGTTGCCAAAGGGCTCCATTCAATCAAAGAGATGCTCTTTCGAGCACATGGTGTGACAAGGAGAAGGGAAATAGCAACAGGCGAGCATGTTCAATGATAAATTTAAAGAAAACCATCCCACCTAGTCGCTTTTAAGTCCTCACCTAGCGTTCGTCAGGCGCCTGTCTCTCATACCCACTTGCCTAATTGTTTCAATTTCTACAGTTAGTCTCCTGAATAATGTCAATGTATGCATTTGTTGCGTGATTTCAACTAGTCTACCTCGTTTGTATTAGCACAATGATAAATGAATTGCACTCATATCTTCCATTCATCCTCCAGTATTCCACTATAGTTATACTTATACCAAGGGGAATCAGTAAACAGTATTTTAGGCAATAAAACTGAGAATTCAATCACTTAACAACTAATCAATTACTCCTGTAGATGTATTACAATACGTAAACAGTTGGTATCACAGCAACATGCCAACATAAGCAATCACTACTAATTTACAAAATGAGATTTTCCAAAAAAGAAAAAGAAAAAATCTTAATGGAAAATTCATCTGCTAAGCACAAAACCTAGCATCTCACTATCAGCAAAATTGGCACAAAATAGCACAAAGTAGGAAATCACAGGTGAAAACTGAATCATTATGAATTGCGATAATATAATCGACAACCTGTATAAAATTAGCAATTAAGAGTTGAAGAACTGGAGCAGCAAACACTATAGAGATGCTAATAATAGCAAAATTAGGGTTTCAGATGCTTACTGGCAAATTATACTCCATCGGATGAATTCATTCTAAGGAAGAAATCGAGTGTTGAAGAAGTGCGAAAATGGCGGACGAAACAGTTGGAATTTCAAATTGTCAGCTTTCCTCCCTCCAAATGGACCATTCCGTTCCCAATGCAATTTCGCGCACAGGTTTTCGTTTTTCTTTTTTTTTTTTTCTTTTTTTTTTTCGGGAGGTGTTGTGGAAAAGGTGTTCCTAACGGGCATTGGATAAATATTTACTGAAATCTCAAAAATACCCTCAAAATCTTTTCAATTTTCCATTAAAATCCCGAAAAAAGAAAAATAAAAGATTAACGTGGAGGATTTAGAACTGAGGAAAAAAGCAAGAAAAGAGGAAGATTTTTTTATTTTTTTTTGAGAAAATAGTATTATCCTTGTTTATCTGGCCCATGTGAGAGGGACGTAAGGGTAATTTTTGATTTCACTAAAAATTTGACCAAATTCCAGTAAAGGATATCACCTTACCAAAAAAAAAAAAAAAAACAATCTTAAATGATAATTATTCGCAATTTTTTTTTTTATGATAGTTATTCACAAAATAAACATGATAAAAGGTAGTGGTTGACAAGAAAATCCAAAATAAATTGGATAATCCCATCTCCTGAAAAATCCTTACTCAAATGTTGGAGGATAGGCCAAAACTCAAATACAATATCAAATAAACCCCCACCGGATGTGGAGGATATGAACCGAACCTACAATGTAGCTTCCACCAACAACCAATTAGACAACTTGCTCATCTTAAAGTTTAGACCTCGCGTGAGACTAAAAGTGTCACTCTAAGATATCGTACTATATATATCATAAGTTAAACATTTCACCTAGAAGTATTTGTCCTTAATTAAGGTGGGATACATTAAGATTTGTCACATATACCAAATTAATTTTGCAAACGAGTAGGATATATTGTGATCAATTAATTTATCCCGAGTAGTGGAATTTGCGCTATATATGTTTTTTTTTTCATGAACTATTAGTCATATTATTAGTTCACTGGTATAAGAGTAACTATTATCTTCATAAATATGAAATGTTTACAATAATTGAGTACTACATTATCAATAATGTGACGGAATATGGTAGACATCATTTTGTCAAGTCTATCTTTTTCCTATTCCTCTTTTCAAAACTTACCAAACACCCCCTAAATTATTAGTGGTCCCACCGAAATCACATTTTTTTTTTCTTAGATCAACTCAAAAAATGGTGTAATTATACATACACAACATACTTTCACACTGATTTTGATTTTTTTCACATTGTCTAGAGTAGATTTATTGGGATTTTGAATGATTTCTTTCTTTTTCCGTTTTATTTGATCTTACTTTTTTAAAAAAAAAATTAGAATGCTTATTAGGAACACATGTGGCATTGTAAGGATAGACACATGAAAAATAAGACACTACCTATCTATATGCTACTTAAACTAAAGCACTCCCTCACTTCGTGTTTGATAACCACAAATTTCTCATGTTGTTCTTTGCTACTTGATAGCTAACAACACTCTTTTACCCCCTTTTATTAGGCAAAAAATTTGGTATCCACTTGGTTGAACTTTTACTAGTATGGGATTCATTTGCAGGCTACTATTTCTTTACTTCTCCACCATTTTCTCTCTCCTCATCTTCTCGACCCACGCGCTACCCCTCTCGACACAATCACGATGGATTGTGGACGAGAAGGGACAGCGCGTGAAGTTGGCGTGCATCAACTGGGTATCCCACGTCGACACAATGGTGGCTGAAGGTCTAAGTATGCAACCAGTTGATGTGATATCAAAAAAGATTGTGAAAATGGGATTCAATTGTGTTAGGCTCACTTGGCCTATTTATTTGATCACCAATCACTCATTGGCTTCTCAAGACGTCACCCAATCTTTCATGAACCTTGGATTGTCTCAGTTTATTCCTGGTTTACAAGCACATAATCCCTCATTTCTTCATCTCTCCCTTATCAATGCTTTCAAGGTATGTACCACTACAACTATATGCAAGGTATTTCCATTTCGAATTTGTATTGAGAGTTTGATCTTCACATTTTTCACTATAACTATAATGTACATGTTCTTGCTCCTAAAGCTCACTCTAAAACATAGATGTTCCATTGAATTTACTTGCTCTTCTAAAAGAACATAACTCACTTGTTGTATTTTATAGAATTAATATATTAGGAATTATCAATGAACAACTAAACTTCTTACCATCATCGTTATTGTTAGTCATAAATTTAATAAATAGACTTTTGAAAAATAAGAAAAGGAATTAATTCATGGAATTATTTTTAGTAGTCATTTTGTTCATTTCAAAAAGTCATACTCCCTCCGTCCCTAATTAACTAGAAATAAAGTTGTATATACACAGTATTAGAACATTTTGGGAAGTGTAAAAAACAGTTTGGCTAATAAAATTTCAATTATTTCTGACTACGCATGTAAGCAACTTCCTTTATTTTGTAGGAAGTAGAACATTCTGTTAAGTTACAAATCCTACAAATTTTGATAATAAAACAATCCAATAATTTGATATTTCCTATGAGTTTGTATTTCCTGTGTTTTTTCTTGTCAATCAAATGATCACTTTTTAACGCAACTATTTGGCGAATTAATTGCAATGGCAGGCAGTGGTAGCAAGCTTAACAAATAACAATGTGATGGTAATCCTAGACAATCATGTAAGCAAACCAAATTGGTGTTGCGGATCCACAGATGGCAATGGCTTCTTCGGCGACAAGTATTTCGATCCCAATATATGGATCAAAGGATTGACAGAAATGGCAAAGCTGTTCATAGACAATCCCCATGTTGTTGGCATGAGCTTAAGGAATGAACTCAGAGGACCAAACCAAAACACTAAAGATTGGTACAAGTAAGTACTTTAATTTCTTAAAATATAAGGCTCAATTATAGGAGGAATATAATGCACGAATCTCTATTATAGGAGCAAAAGCTCTTATACCATATGAAGGAACTAACATCCTAACCGTAAGTTTAAGCTGATAATTGGATACTTAATCAATTATATATCTCCTATTATATACAATTAAATACTTATGTAATTACTTGTCCTAATCATGTTTCACTGTTGGTTAAAGCAAATCTCTTAGTGACTTATTAGAGCTGATTTGGCTCGGCTTCTTGATAGTTTCGACTTAAATGTGGAGGATGGTTAGATTGTAAGGGTTAATGGAAGAGAAAAACTAAAACTGTCTAGAAGTTAGGCCAAATAGATCTTAGATTAGAGACCGTTTGACCAAACTTTTAGCATTTTGAGTTTGTCCTTCAGAATTCTCCAACCCTTCCCTCCTTCCTCGCTTCTTTCAGTTTCTCCTGCCCCAAGAGCTTATAATTAAGAAGTTAGAAAAATATTAGAAATTGAAGCTCCCTTTCAAAGTTTATATTTTCAATCCTATTTCGAATTGAACGCCCGATTTCAATGAAGGTACATGCAAAAAGGAGCGGAAGCAGTGCACAAAGCCAACCCAAATGTGCTCGTCATCCTCTCTGGCCTAAGTTTCGACGTAGACTTGTCCTTCCTAAGCGAACAACCCATCAATCTTACTTTCACCCGCGGGTTGGTTTTTGAGGTACATTGGTATTCCTTCTCAGGTGGCCGACAGGCATGGAGCCGTGCGAACGCGAATCAGGTGTGTTCGACCGTGGTGAAGAGCCTTAAGAGGAGGGCTGGGTTCTTGCTCGATCGAGGATTTCCTCTATTCGTAAGCGAGTTTGGGATAAACTTGATAAAGATAAACGACGATGACAATAGGTACTTCAATTGCTTCCTTACATGGGCAGCTGAACATGACTTGGATTGGGCGCTATGGACAATGGCTGGCAGCTATTATGTGAGAAAAGGGAAGGTTGGGATGGTTGAGCCTTTTGGACTGCTCGATTCGAGTTGGTCTAACCCTCGTAACACAAGCTTCTTGCAGAGATTAGCTCTTATTCAGTCCACTATGCAAGGTAAACTACTGCTATTGTTATTCATTCAGTTCACTTCATCATTCAGTTTGATTATTAAGTTCATTTCAGTTCAGCACCATTACTTCGAATGAACATAGTCTACTGTCGTAATATTTGGTCACATACTACTAGTAAGCAGTAGTTTTTGCATTCTCGGGTTACAATAGATAGAATCTAACAAATCACTAGACTATATCATATGTTCATTGACATTTTTTTCCTCTGCTAAAATGCAGGCCCAGGATTATCAAAGTCTGACAAGCACAATATAGTATTTCATCCAGCAACAGGGCTATGCATGATGAGAAAATCAGTGGTAGATCATTCAAGCAGCAAAAAGGGCTCAAAATCTCAGACCGAGCCATTGAAGTTAGGACCTTGCTCAAACTCTGATCACTGGGATTACACACCTCAAAAGACCATAACCATGAAAGGCACTTCCTTGTGTTTGCAAGCACGAGGGTTACACCAACCTGCTCAAATCGGTCACCATCAAACACGATGGGAAACGATCTCGGCCTCGAAACTCCACCTCTCGACTACATTGGCTAGCAATAATACAGTTTGCTTGGATGTAGACTCTGACAACAATGTTGTTACAAACACTTGCAAGTGTTTGAGTAGAGATAACGAGTGTGATCCGGAGAGCCAGTGGTTTAAGATTGTTGATGCTAGCATAAAATAATGTTCAACATGAATAATTCACTAATTACGTGAAACCAAGGTGATCTTACACAATGAGATGGGAAGAGGGAAGATTTTGTTGGGGACATTTGAATTTGGGAGGAAAGAAGAAATTCTCCATGAAGTGGCCAAATTCAATACCAATTTTATCTTCTCAATTTTATTTTTATTTTTTTTATGGTGCATTCTTTATCTCTACTTTTATTTTTTTATTTTTTTTTCTCTCTCTCTCTCTTCGCGTGGCCTATAAAGTTTTATCAACTTATAGGACTATTAAGAGATTTCATACAACATACTCCATCCGTTTCAAAATCTCCTTGTGGATCACTTTTGGCACAGATTTTAAGAAGTTGGTGAATTGACCCAATTACCCTTTGTAAATGCTTTCCTTGTAGGCCTATCAAAGGTTAAAGGTTCATAAAAGGAAGGACAAGCTTGTCAATTTTGTGCAAAAATAAGACTCAAAATAAAAACCATAAGGAGATTATGAGTCGGACTAAAATAGCAATATACGAGGAGATTTTGAGATGGGGGAGTATATTATTAGCATAAGGTAAAGCAAAATTGAAGAGGACTAGGAGGACTATCAAAATAAGTGAACTTAACATTACTGCCAAAGCTAAATTAGCTAGTCAATCAATGGCTTAATTAGCCTCATGATATACATGACTAACTCATACTACTCCTATAACCCAAAAATCAAGTTTGTCCAGCCAAACCGTTTGTAAAAAATACAGGTATTAGGAATATTATTTAAGTCGATCTTTATCCTATTCTCATTTTCTCAAAAAGGAAAAAATTCTAAAAAAGCTCCATGATCTTTTTCCTTTTCTAGAGTTTTTAACATTTTTTCTCATTTAACGACAATAAACATGCCTATCTCGTACTTTCCCGTCATCATTTATAGGAAACATACCATATTAAAGAATGGGTAATTCTTCCATGGCCACCGCTAAATGGTGGTCTTGAAAACATTATTGGTTTGGTCGGAACCAAACTGTATTTGGTTGCAACCAAAGTCAAAAAAAGTGATGATCATCACCTTGGTTGGACCCAAAATGTTTTTGGTTTCAACCAAACTTATAATTGATAAGATAAAATGAACGCATAAGATTAGTTCACTTAAATTTAATGGTGTATGTTAAAAGTTTCAGTGGCCACTATTAAGCGGTGGCCATTGTAAAATTTTCCTTAAAGAATTAAGAAGTAAATGAGATTCATTTTTCTCTACTATAAACCCAAAAATCAAGTTTGTCCATTCAAACCAATTTGTACAAAATTAAGGTTTTTAACTTCATACTCTTCATCACTATAAAAAAAAAAAAAAAGGTATTTTANAAACATCTCATCAAAACCTTGAATTAGAGTTGATCCGTATCCTTTTCTCATTTTCTCAAAAAAGGAAATAACTCGAAAAAAATCTCCATGATCTTTTTCCTTTTCTGTACTCTAAAATTTTCACAATTTTTGCTCACTATCCCTCCCAGTCCCAAGTCCCAAGCCACCATTTTCTTGCATCCTTCCTTTGATTTTCCCTCCCTACCAGTTTCCCTACAACGGTATAGGCGTATAGCACATTCCCCATCACCGCTTTACTGCGTCCTTTTTAGACAATTTTGTCACTTCCCAGTTCATTTTTGTCGTGATTTCAATGAAAAAGGAGCATTAATCACTGGGGATTTCTCTTCTAACTTTAAATTTTCACTTATCCAACTCAAAAGCACCCAACTTATCTACAAAACTCTTTGGAAAAATTGTTATGAATTGAACCCTATTGAACAGTGCAAAAATGGCTTCAACCCATCTTCTTTACAACCCAATTCCTTACAGTTCTTTCAATCCAACCAAAAGAAGTAATTTTTCTGCCTTTGGAAGAGATGGGTCTCTTTGTTTTAACCAAAAGACTCATTTTCGAAAGAACCCATCTCCCAAAACCATGGCTTCCCTTGATCAACAACCTGGGGGAAGAAGACAAATAGAGGTAATCACAATTGTGGCATTCTTTGAATTTAATGAATGAATTAATTTAGGTTTTGGTAATTTTAATTCTTGTTTTTGGTGGGGGTGTTGTTAGATAGTGTATGACCCAGATGAGAGATTGAACAAGTTAGCAGATGAAGTAGATAAGGATGCGGGTCTTTCCCGGCTCACTCTTTTCTCACCTTGTAAGGTTTGAGTCTTCTCTTGCTTTATGGTGCAGTTTTATGGGCAATTGAGTTTTGATTTTGTTCTAAATTGGGTTTGTTTTGATGATGTTTTAATTGCAATTTCACTTGTTTTTTAATTCTTTATGGGTTGCAGGTTAATGTATTTTTGAGGATAACTAGAAAGAGGGAGGATGGATATCATGACCTGGCATCTCTATTTCAGGTAAGTCCATCCTTTTTATGGGTTCTTAAAGAAATTGCTGTTCAATCAACTGTATATATCTCATTGATTTGAATTTATAAGAGGCAAAGTTTGATATGGAAGACTGAAAGTACAGCATTGTTAATCTGGGTCACACTTCCTTATGCTATTTTACAATGTATCCATATCATACCTTTACCACAGCCACTCTTGCAAAACTTGCGTCGCCTATGACTGGATATGGTTGGGTGGAATGGGGTGACTCCCGTGACTGGGTTTAAAATGTTGGGGTAGGTCCCAATCATGTGAGGCTGAGGCCTACCGTGATCAAAGAAAGAGAGAGTAAGAAGTTGATTGCAGGAGCTAGGATGAATTTGGGAGATGGTGGTTAATAACCATCAGTACATTTGGCAGGAAGTGAGCTCAGGGAGAGTGGAATTTGTAGTGCACAGTTACGGAGTTACCAGTGTAGTGACAGCATCCCCAACTATTCAGTGAGATTATGGGTTGTGGGAGATAGAAGTAGGACTTAAATTGCAAGG
>BSSO01001286.1:0-24621 GCA_030267885.1 Mesembryanthemum crystallinum
AGGAGTGTTTGTCAAATACCTAATAGGTGTGTAATTAAGGCAAGTAAGGGTATATCAGTCATTTTACAGTGCCCCCATACATTAATTAAGTCAAATAGTTGGCAAAAATCTAACGGAAATGGAGCTCCGTCAACCATTAGGGTACAGAAAACGTTAAAGTCTAAGTTCAGGGGTACGAAAAATGTTAAAGTCAAAGTTCAAGGATACCACTGGTATTTTTGGAAAAGCGTGGACACCACTAGCATTAGGCCAAAGTTCAAGGGTACCACAGGAAATTTCCGTTATTGTTATTAGAAGGGCAAACAAGGATGTAGAGGTGTAGCCGTGTAGGTAAGTACAATGCATCTCATGGTTACTCGCTATATATATGAGGTGGTCCTTGTATTGTCGGGTGATCGGGGTCCGTAGCTAGCTAGATACCATAATCTTATTTTTAATTATTTAATTAATTATTTTAATGACTAGTGTCTGGTTCTTGATTAAGCTCCTATTGGCCACTTTCTTAGTTGCGGACAATGCTTGATCGGATAATATGTCTCATTATTAAGCTTTCACATAAATATACACCATATAATTAAGTATTGTTACATACATCCTCTAGAAAGAAAAAAAAAAAAAAAGAATATTGTTACATACATAATATGTTGCTTTGTAGATAAATCTGAGTCCTGTTTGATTCAATTATTTTAACTTCATTTTTATTATTATTCTGTAAACTTTAAACAGGATCGGATGACCTTCATATATGGAAATATAATATAATTACATCTTTATTCTTGTTTTTTTAAAAATGGTGTTTCGTGGATTACATATCATATGTTGACTTTTATAATAATTTATACAGAATATATAGGATATATAAAGTCAAAACGCTTATCCCTATAATATTATAGGTAAATAGAGGATCGAGATAATATTAATACTGGATAAGAGATAAATCTATAATTTTTATACTAATCGTCTAATCCCAATGCTTATACATATGAATACGTGTGTTTAGAGAAAATGACCATAATATCCTCGTGATAATATTTTGTTAAATAAAAACAAGATACTCTCTCCATGTAGAAAAAAGAGTACGATAATAGCACATAAGTAAAAGAGTGAAAATGAAAATAATCGGGGGCCTTCCCACCACAATATTATTGATATTGTCATGAATTATATATCAATTTTTCTTTTTCCACAAGTTACAAAGTGTCCTAAATTTTGATTTATGTACTGTAGTGCAGTGCACATACCTAACTAGCTACTAGCTACCCAGAATTATTGACATATATAATTCCCCATTAACTGTATATACATATAATGATTTCTTCAAACAATGTATGCTACCGGTGAATTCATGCATACAATTAAGGATTCTAGTTGTTTATTACTACCTTTGGATACGCTAATTGCATGTGCTATATGCAATTAACGCATGATTAATCACTATTTTAATCATCACTCTTTAATGTAACAGTAATACCATGATGACCAACTAACCGGCATTGTCATTGACTTGTAATAATTAATTAGAGTAACTAATCACATAATTATGTCCTTAAACAACGGTCTCTAACCACCACCGGCAACCCACCACCAAGGGTAGCCGTTAGGCCCGGTACAAATCGTGGGGTCCAGCCCAGATCCGACAACCTGATCTCGAACCTCCTAACAAGCGCCAATGCGACGGTCTTCATAGCCAACAATGCCACCTCTTTCCCCAAGCAAACTCTAACTCCGGCCTGAAAGACCGGGTACTTATACGGGTTTTCGGGCCGGAAAAGCCCGTCTTCGGTCAACCACCTCTCGGGCCTAAACTCAAGGCAATCCGGGCCCCATATCTCCTCCATCCGGCCCATTGCGTACGGGTGGTATGACACACGTGTTCCCTTCTTGACGTGGGTCCCGTCAGGCAAAACGTCGTCGTTTTGGGCCCACTTGGAGTCGTTTTGAATAGGTGGCAATAGCCTCAAGCTCTCGTAGAGAGCAGCATGTAAGTAAGGCATCTTTCTTAGCTGCTCTAACCCGACAACAGTGCAAGGTCCGTCCTCATCACCAGTCGGGCTCAAACCCGGGCCCGACCCATTTATGACCCGGTTGCTCTCTTCGATTATCCGGGCCTCGGCTTCAGGGTGCCGGGCCATGAAGTAAAAGAAAACGGTCAGGCCCGACGCGACCGTGTCGCGGCCCGCAAGTAGGAAACTAACGACAATATCACGTAAGTACTTATCATCCGTTACGCTACCCATAAACCTCGATAACAAATCATTCTTTGAAGCGAATCCTTTATTTCTTCTCTCTGTTATGATACCCTCAGCCAATGCGTTGACTTTTTTGATCGCCGCCTTCAGCTTCCGCTCCGACCCGACGTTGACCAGCCTCTTGGCCTGCCACACGAGCGACGATGGGTGTAAAGCCCGCTCGGCCGACAGCCTCGACGCGATATCGAACGCCTCTGAGAGCCCGAGCCCGTCCAGGCCCGACGGGTCGACCCCGAAGGAGAGCCTACAAATGTTCCCAAACGAAAACTCCCTAAACAAGTCCTGCAAGTCAACGACAGATGATGAGGAAGCTACTAGTGAGGGGACTAAGTGTGCCCGGATCTGCTGGGCCAAGACCTCATGGGCGTAGGCCCGGATAGTAACCGACCCGAGCTCGAGGCTGGCGAGCTTACGCTGGAAGCGCCAGTGTTCACCATCGACGATGAAGATGCCTTGGCCTAACAAGTCGCCTAGGATGGCGGACATAGGCTTGCCCTTGGGGTAGTTGTCGAATTTAGTTCTAAGAATGTGTTCGACGTTCTTAGGATTCGCTGTGATGGTGTTGTTGAGAATGTGTATATGAACAGTCTTGGTCGGGGAGTGTTGTAAGAGGTGTGCGTACCAGTCGGGAAGGTTAGCGAATCGCTCTCGCCATCGGCCCGTGAGGAAGGATTGGCAGATGTCGCATTTGCAGTAGGGGTTGAGTTTGCGTCGGAGTTTCGAGGTGAAGAGGTAGTAGGAGATGATTGAGAATGAGAGGAGGAACGAGAAGAGGAAGAAGAAACAAATTGAGGGCTTCTTGTCATTGTTGTCATTCTTGTTGGTGGTGATCTCCATTAATGGCTGGTTCAAGAGTAGCTCCATTGAAGAGAAAAGAGGAGAGAAGAATTAATTAAGAAGAAGATGGTAGTATATGTGAATGTGTGAATATGAGATAGGAGGAGAGAGAAGTGGTGTTGAGAAGTGATTTTATAATGGTGAGTTTTGGGTGGTGTTGTGATTCTTGTGAGTTTGTGGGTTTTCCAATTGGGCAAAGTCATTGTCTAGTTTGGCTTTTGCTACTTGTTGGCTTTGTTATTTTTCCTTGTGGTTTAAAACACCGAATGCCGCATGGCTTCTAGTTGTGTTAGGCCGTGTAGGAGTCGTGTTGTTTGGATTGAACACGTTACACGTGTGAGCTTTTTTCTTTTTTTTTTTTATCGACATAAAATATGGTCCATCCGTTTCACTAAAATCTTGACGCCCTAACTTTGTACCGTATTCAAAATACTATTTATATAAACTCAAAAATTTATAAAAATTTGATATTTTGAAAATACTATTTAAGATGAATTCAAAATAATTATTTTTACTTTGAAAATCATTATACTTTTTCATATATAAATGGTTCAAAATCAAGGCGTAAAGATTTTAGTAAAATGAAGTGAGTATAAAGTATTAGTCTAGTGGTTACGATAACTCTGTTCAGTTTAGTTTTAATAAGTTTAGTTCAACTAAGTTTAGTTTTAAACAATTCAGCTCAGTTCAGGTTCAGTTAAAATAAGTTGAAAATAACGGAACCTTATATTAATTTACTCCCTCCGTCCCTAATTAAAAGTGTCGCTTCGTAATGCGCAACTCACATTAAGTAAAGCTGGTCCAATAGAAACATGACATGTCAAAAGATAAACAATGTTTAAGGATGTGTTTATTTTAACTGTAACGGAAAAAAAATACACCTTATATATATTTATTTAATTATTAAAACTATGCACATAATGAATTTCCAATAATAAGTCACTTTTTGTTCACTTTCAAAAGAAATACAGTAATTACTCCTAGTTTTTGTTTCCATTAGTAGCTTTAATGAACAAATTGGGGATCAAAATCCACTGAAAAAAGTGGAGGTGGAGGTGAGAGTCACAATCAGGACCTAATGATGTCAGAGAGAGAAAAAGCTGAGGGGGGGATGAGCAGAGTGACTGGCAGTAGCAACTAGCAAGTACAACTTGTGTGTGAATTGTGATGACGATTTTTTTTTTTTTAAAAAAAAGAAAAGGTAAAGCATGAAAATCACGTTGGCTATATAATTGTCAAAATTAATAACGTGCTTAAATTATAGGTATAGGGGGTTTGTTTTGGTCCGCCGTAAGACAAGTCACAGCTCACAACTAGATTCTTAGACTAGTGGCTAGTAGCTACTTGTAACGTTTTTGCCCTTTTTTGTGGAATTAAGTCGGCCCAATTCATAAACTTACTGTTTGTACGTCCTAGTATCAAATTTTTTAAGAATATTCTGTCGACATGTTAGATATAATTCGGCTGCAAAATCTTCACCCTAATGTAGGTGGGGATGGTAATTGTGTCCCAACTCTATCTGAATACGATTCGATTAGTAGGGGAGAAAAAAAAATAACTATCTATATCTAAAAAAGAAAAAAACTGAATATAAACAAGATTAGAAAGTACTTGGATTTGTGTCGGATTTGAACCGAGAGGATTTGATCGAATCCGAGTTCAATTCATATCTATCCTGATAATCCATGTATTTGTATTCCTCCTATTTTAAAAAAAAATAAAGTTTACAATAATTATATTTCCTCTGATTCTAAAAAAGTGTCATCTTAGTACTTTTTCAATAAATGCATTTATTACATATATCAGTATTAGAGAAGTAAGGCCATGAGGGTATTATGAGAAGTGTAAATAAAAATTGCATTGGAAATGTAAAACGACATTTATTTGGGATTGGAGGGAGTACTTCATTCTAAAAAAAAATGCCAAAACAAAAATAATCATAATATGCAAATAGGATCTGTTCAGATTCGGAGGCAACAGGGTATGTGTCAGATCGAATTTGGATGCTCTCTAATCGGAGACGGATCGGAGGTCCAATTAATAATCGAGTCGTATTCGAATTGTACAAGGTCCGCCTAAGTACAACCTGTTGACATTCCTACTTTCAACTGTTTCAAGTTGCAACTTCCGGGATTTGATGTGGAAATACATATATCTAGGGTTGCTATCACTAAGTGATTTCTCCAATCACATGAAGAACATCAAACTTCAATATTACTTAAAAAAATAATAAGAATGTTGAACCACTCACACATAGTATTTGATGATAATTAAAAAAATTTAAATATTTGAACAATTGTCTATGTTACTCGTACTTGGTTGTGGGCACGTGGCGGTGGCACATTTCGACACCTAAAATCCATTACCCGACATTTTTTTTCGTGAATTTGTTAGCCTATCAATTAACAATTTTAAATTACAATACATAACAATATGATTTCTTTTGTGAAGCACGGGAGTTCGTGAGGTCATTGCAATGGAGACATAAAAATTGAAGAGGGATTACGGTGAAAAGTGGCCCCAATTCCCTAATTAGTCTAACAATCCAAAACAAACACAAATTATTGTAGAGATTATTAAATTCGCTTTGATTTTGTATCATTATACTTACCAAGTTACTACAGTATTACTTAAAATGTACTGTAGTAAGTACAAATTAGTGGCCACATTTCATTGCCTTTATTTCCATTAACAACAACGCTATATCTTCAATATTTTACTCCCACATTAAAGACTTGAGTAAAAGCGGCTTTATGCATTACTTATTTGTTAAGAACTAAGATGGTATAATGATTTTTTAGAAGAGATTATTGTTGTCGTTTATTAGTTTGGTGGCAAAACATAGCAATTAGGATCCAAAACTAGCTTTTTATTCGAACCATTGATTGTTTCAATACAACACAATGAATAAAATTAACTCAAAATAAAGCATCATGTCATAACATGTTATTTTCAAGTGAAAAAGAGAAGATGGGGTAGTTCTGAAACAATGATATATCAAGTACGTATGTACTCATTTCTCTTTCGAACCTTCTCCTTATTTTTGCTAATTTACTCGTGTTGGATATTCTAATTGGGGGTCCGTCTAATCACTTATTTTCACTCGTAATGGGGATTGTAAATTTCACATCGTACTTCAAATGGCCTACTTATATATGTTGTATTCTTCTCCTTATTAATTTATTTTGTCCTTATATGAGGTTAAGAATATACGAGTACAGAGTACATATCCATTCATTGACTTAATAAGTTAATGATCAATTGAGACTATAATTTCCACACGCAAAAAATATATATATGGTGTTGTATAGTACTGTATGTACATGATAAATATCTATATATACGATAATAAATGGATCAAGAAAAATCATCATCAATGAGATAAACTAAATCCACTCATTTATGGGGTCATAGTTATCCAGATTATAATTAAAGATGAGATGATGATGATGATGATATAAAAAGTTGGTGAGGAAACAAAATGGGTAGGTCCATAAGAGATGAATGCCAACCAGGTTGCTCTCATCTTCAATTTCAAAATATAACGCCGTAATGCTCTGCTCAGTTCACATACATGAAATTAAGGAATTACATGCTTCAAATCAAAACACTAGTGTTGTCTTGTCTGTACCATCATGTACTATATAATTAGGGTCTGTTCTTTTCGTCTTGTTTTTGATGGAACCCAGCATTCTCCAGCAAACTCCAGCAACTTCCAGCAAACTCCAGCAATCAGCAAAAATCTCCAGCAATCTCCAGCAACCTCCAGCAACTCCCAGCAAACTCCAGCAAACAACAAAAAAGTTCCAACACTTTAGAGTCACAAAAAATAAGAATCCCAGCAAATCCCAGCATTTTCCAGCAAACCCCAGCAACTTCCAGCAAACTCCAGCACCCAGCAAAAAGTTCCAGCAACCTCCAGCAACTTCCAGCAAACTCCAGCTCCAGCACTTCAAAATCCAGACGTAAAGAACAGACCCTTAGCCGACGCTAGGAGGGTTCAATTTGGATAGTTGAAGTATCAGGAGCAATACAATTTGTTTAGGCCTCCATTATTAGGTTTATATATAATGTAATGTCGGTTCAATTTTATGACTTTCTCGTGCGTGGGGGAAATAGGTAATCAATAATGTATAAGATTATGATCTCGTCTAATTCTGGAATTAAAATATTGTGAATTCTGTTCTAAATGTGAAGAAACCGCGATTCAACCAACAGTTTAAACTGATGGTTGGAGTCCCAATCAATTAAGTACATATCTCCTAATATGCCCCTTCACGCAACGGACCTTTGGATTTGAAGCGTGGATCATGCACAGGTGACAGGCCCCTACTTGATGTTATAAACACTCTCTTTAATGGGCCCAATTATTGAAACTTTAACACCAAACATTTTCAAAAATTAATAATGGTAAACACCTATTTCGCGAGAGGAAGAATTATGAATTATATGAACCACCGCCAAATTAAATAATGAACTAGAATTTTTATCGAACAGACGCGACGGAGGAGCCAAGAGAGGAAGAGGGGGCGCAGTTATCTCTACAAACTCATTAATTCCCTTCTTGGAACTCAATTTCACCATTACATATCAAAATTTTGCCGGTTTGTATCTTAAAGTTGTGCTTGCAAATCTACATTCATGACTTGTGCAAGTGATAAAGGTCGACCACACATACCCCAACTAAAACTTCATCATAAAGCTTGGTTATTTGTTTTAAATGGAATACTCCACTGGACAAACACACACACTAGTCTTATTTTTACACCTTTCGCAATGCAGGCTGAATCTCAGGTATGTAATACTCCACAATTCAGAACATGTTTCTACACTTTAATATGAGTTGCGGAAAATCAAGTGTCACCTTCTTTAGAGAACGGATGAAGTAATATTTTCAAAGTAAAAATAACAATTTTGTATTCATTTTAAATAATATTTTCAAAATATCAAATTCTTATAGATTTCGAGTTTATATAAATACAATTATTCATAATCAAAGTGTCATCTTGAAAACTGTTTAAAGTCAAACCGTCAAGATTTTAGTGAAATGGAGGGAGTAATTAAGTTTAAACAATAATCAAGATGTTACTCCAATTAGAATTTGGCTACCCATATCAAAATGGAGTATTTTTTTATTTTTTTTTATATTTGGTCCTAATACCTATATTAGCAATCTTAGCCCAAACATTTACTTTAAGTGTTTAGTACATTAATATATAAAAGTTTGGATTAAAATTGTTATTTTTAAAAATTAAAAGTATATATGTTTGACCTAACTCTTACCAACAACTTGTACTTCCCTCTCAGTCTCACAAAGCCCCTTTTTTTTTTCCTATCTTCTCTTCACCCAACAAAAGACTAGAGAAATCAAAATTGGTGGTAGCTCTTTTTAAGTTCTTTGAACACAATTTTACACTAATCAAGTCCAAATAAACACCTCCTTTTTTCATTTTTGATACTACCGCCTCCCTTTTTTTTTACTTTTTGGTTAATTTTGACCATCGTGATTGAAATTATCAAATTGACTTCACCAACTAGCTCTTTCGTTCACTTTCTGAAGATTTGAGTTTTCTAGCACGTCAACCATAGTTAACCAAATCTCCATTGATGATTTTCCACGTAACTTTTAGATTTGTAAAACTATAGTCATTATTGATGGTCTTGACCTAATGAAAAATTAGATTAATAAGGTAATAGATATACTCAGTCAAAGGATCTTGCTGTTATATAGTATATAATATATATATATATATATGTACGTATCGGTCTTTATACCTTTTAAAAGTAAATACTCTCTCCGTCTCTCACTTAGTTTGACAAACCACTATTTGCACAAGAATTAAGGAGTGTAATTTTGGCATGTTTTGCCCTTAGTTGAGATACATTAAAGTAATGGGTAGTGCGGTAAATAATAAGAGAGAGAGGGAAAAATCTTCAGAGAGAAGATTGGTTTTAAATGATCCAAACTATCCCCAGGTTGCAAAGAATAATCCGAACTTCACTATTTGTGCATAGTAATCTGAACTATCATTTTGGTTGCAACACATGCACCAGCCTTTACGGCATAAGCCTTTTCGTATCAAAATTTTCATAAGGAATGAGATTGGTAACATTGATTCAATGGATTATCACTTTGTTGGGAGTTATAATTGAGGATTATCAAAGCAAATAAATAACCGTAAGATTAACGCTATCAATAATGCTGGTGCATCCATTGCCATCAAAGTGAAAGTTCATATTATTACATACCAATAGTGAAGTTGGGATTATTTTCTGCAACATGTAGATAGTTTGAATTATTTAAAACTAATTTTTCTACATATAATGATCCAAGACAATGAAATAGTATTGACTTACGTACTGCTCATTAAGATTGAAACATTTGGAATGTTCGGTTTCATGTTCGAATTTTCTTTCCTCATCTGTATATAATAATGTAGCTGTCTTTGTGCATGTCATTTTTATTTATTTATTTATTTATTTATTTATTTAAAGGTGTAATAATGGTCTATTATACGCCCATTTTTATTGGTTTATTCTTGAAACTTATCCTTTTTTTTTTATCCTCCTGATCCAACCTCTCTTGACTGAAATTATAAGGAACTTTGCAATACATTGAATCGAACGTACATTATTTTGTGGAATTGAATCGCTAGCCAAAACTCAAAAAAAAAAAAAAAAAGGATGGGAATTTTTAGACTAAATGCAAAGATTGTTGACTGACCCTACGTACAATAATAATGTGGGTGCTCTACATGAATCTTCCTTGATCCAATAATAATGCATTTTAAACCAAAGCTCATCATGATTTCCATCCCCATCGATTTAGATTTGTTTTACAATTAATTAATCATTTGTTGCCAGCAAACCCCTCTTCAAAATCTTTAATTTTAAGACTAATGCAGGTCAAATATAATTTAATTTTTTTGGATATTATATATGTACTCCGTTTCTCCAAATATATATTGTAATAGTCTTGCTAATTTCAAATGATTAACTTAAATAATTGATCATATCCATCACATCCAGCTAGAAGCTCACATTAGAAAGGGGCCAAAAAAAACATTATAGACATTCGTATTTGTTTTAGGATGGGCCATATTGATAAAACGAGATATAAAATTCGTAATATACATGTATGTTTGTCTTCAAACGTTTATGTATACAACACAAATTCTAGGAAGGACCATGACCATCCCATACCCCTTGAAAACCTCATCCCTGACTTATTTTCTATTATTATTGTTTGATCAAGTGAGACATATAGACGAATAAAAGATTGGTTAAAAACCCTAATTTCGATCAACACGATGCAAAATCGCAAGGATGTCATAATCAATAAATACACTAGCTTGGCTATCTAACATCTTCAATGAGGTTAATTGATTCTGTAGTATGTCAGCATAATTCATACGATAGCAAGGTTAAGTGAGAATCTATAGTATCTTCTAGCTAGTCACAGCCAGCTTATTAATGAAGATCACGCAATAATCTTGAGTATCTTAATTGGGTCATTATACACAGATTCGTAGACAGTTAAGACATACAAAATCTTTTGCCGTATTGAACCTAATTATTAACGTTGTTTAAGGGAACATATACCAAATTACCAACGTGAGTTTATAATAATAATAATAATAATTAATTAATATAATAATAATATTAAGTATGTATTATAGAATTAGGATATATATGGTCATACAATTATGTGTGCTGAGTCAGTAGAGTGGAAAAATGATTCAATTGGCATGTGAAATAATAATAATAATAATAATAATAATAACATCTGGAGAGTTTGAATCTTCTAAATAAAAAGAAGGAAAATAGGATAAGGTCTTTATCTGCTTTGTTTCAAAGTTTCTGACCATTTTATTTCTTGACTATTATACTAGTATTAGGGAGTATTCTGATCATGTTTTATTGAATTGAACACTAGTCATTATCTTTTAAGTATGTCCATTTCTGAAATTCTAAGATGTAACAATTAACAATTAAAAAGTTAATCATGTTGTTAACATAAATGTACCAAATCTTTAACTTTGATATCTTAATTAATAATGTGTGACAACTAATTTCTGTGTATGTATAGAATAGTATACCCATATAGTGACTATATACCTTTTTTGGGTTGAGGATCATGAAACATAGATAAATAAATAAACAAATTTAGTTTTTGATCTTGTAAAAAAAAAAAAAAAAAAAAAAGGAAATTAGTTGATGATAAAGGTCTATGATATCTTGAATCATCATTCTCGATCCACAACACTCATTTGGCGTATAGGAATGGTAATTATTCTACCATAATTGTGAGAGTTTATATTATTAAGTCAGATAAATGAGTAGTATTTTTTTTTTTTTTTTTTTTTTTTTGATAGAGAGTGATAAAGAAATTTGGTATAAAGAAGAATTTTATACTCAGTCTTTAATGGAGAAATTGTGGGTAGGCCTGGTCCAAGCTCATTTTGGGCCAACTTGGGGCCCTAATTATTGGACCCGGAAAATTAGATTTGGACTTGATTGGATGCCCCAAACATCCTGCCTTAGAAAATAGTAAAGGGTAAACCCACAATATAAATGTTAATCAGGCCCAACGTTGTTCTCTCATTTTAATCCGGATTTTTTGTTCAGCACTACCTTTTATATAGGGTGTTTGGCAACTAGATACTTTTTATAATTTTTTTTTTTTTGAACACTACCTTTTAAGATTTTTTTTTTGCCTTAGAGATACCTTTGGCCAGATTCCGGCCGAATTCCAGTGAACTTAATTTTTTTTTTTCACCGTAATGCCCTCGCTAGCTGATTTTTTTTTTCTTTTTCCTTTTTCCTTTTTTGTTTCCCCTTTCCCTCTTTATTTCTCCATTTGATTTCTTCTTCTTCTTTTTCTTCATTTAACTCCACCCCCAATTTGTCTTGTTTCCCCTCAATTTCTCGGTTTTAGATGTTAAAAATGGTTTTCAATGAGAGAAAGGGGATAAACAAGACAAATTGGGGGTGGGGTTGAATGAAGAATAAGAAAAATAAATTAGAATGAAGAAATAAAGAGGGAAATGGCTAGGAAGGGGTAAACAGAAAAGGAAAAAAGAAAAAAAAATCAGCTACATACGTCACATGCCTAACACGCGAGGGCATTTCGGTCAAAAAAAAATTAAATTCACCGGAATCCGGCCAAAGGTATCTCTAAGGCAGAAAAAAAGTCTTAAAAGGTAGTGTTCAACAAAAAAAATTATAAAAGGTATCTAGTTGCCAAACACCCTGTATAAAAGATAGTGTTCAACAAAAAATCCTTTTAATCCCCATATAAACATATTCATCACTTTGAAATGATAAGACTAAATAAATGGATAAGATTTGTTTATTTAAATCTATCAATGCAGATTAAAAAATTTCAATGGTTATCATTCAATGGTGGTGATGGGAAAAATTTTCCTATTCTCTCACTCTCACCATCATGTAACTGTTGGTGAATTGAGGCATTCTTTTAGGAGAATTTATGAGATTATTAAAAGCAGTTGGATGAGATTAAAATTGATTGCGAGACTTTAGTGTTACTGGAGTATTTTTGTGTCCTCCTTTTACGTGAAACTACTGGGTGGCTGTTGATGAGAAAAAAAGAGAGAGAGATTGAGAATGACCGGTCATTTTAGAGGGGAAGAGGAAGGGGCATTTTTCATCCAGTATTCCCTTTATTTTCTTTAACCTTTTTATTTTTTTTCCTTTTTCTCTTGTGTTGAATAGGCAAGTTATGAGACACGTAAACGCCGGCATGGCATGCTGTCGGACTTTAATTAAATCTCTGTGTTTTAAACTTATTATTATTATTATTATTATTATTATTATTATTATTATTATTATTATTATTATTATTATTTAAAACTAGTTTATTTGTTATATGTAACTCCTAAACCTCCTATTGCAAATTCTTGTGTACAACGTCTAATTGTAGACGACCTAATTAATGGTGAATTTTGCAATTTATGATATACTTTTAGCGATTTATGAGTGACTTTTTAAAATTTAGTGTTTTTTTTTTTAATAAAATTAACCTAAAATGTAAAGTGTCACCCTTAAGCTACTAAAAGTAACCCTTAAATTGGAAGTAGCCCCTGAATCTAGTGATTACACGGTTATGTAAGAGTTTTACTCCCCTATTTATTTACCCTCTATGATGAAAAAAGAAAAACAATAAGACACAATTCACAACACTAACATAAAAAACTAAAAATAACACAGAGGAAAAAAGAAAAAAGAAAAAGAAGAAGTTACCAAAACTTAATAAGTTCAAGCAAGCCCCAAACCCAAACCTTTCATAAACGACAGTCTTTCTCAACTCAGTCACAGTCTGAGTCTCAGCCGTCAGCCCCCTCCCCTCTCTCACTCGGTCACTCCCATTAACCGTTCTCCCTCTCTGTCTCTTTCCCACCACCCGATCAACCGACTAGCTTATACCTCAACGCCACCACTTGCAACCCTCCTTATCTGTCGTGGCAGCGGCGGAAAGCGTCGAAAATTATTTCGGAAGCCGCTTCCAGCCACCAGTAGTATCGCCACCCAGCAGTCGCCCCCGCTTCAACAACTCCTTTGTATCAGGAATTTGAGGTGATTGAGCTAAACCCTAAGTTTGAATTAACATGTTTAGATTTTATTTTTGGTTACATTGTAGAAAAATTGAAATACTAGCTTTTTGGCATTGCTAATAGAATAGGAAGAGTAACTATGCTTCTCAATTTAAACTAATTAATAGTATATGACCGTCTTATAGAATTTTATACGACCGTCTTACAGCAATCGTTTTTTTTTCCCCTAACACTTGTTCACTTGTTTGATCAGGTACCTTTCGGGTTGAGTTGCGTTCAGTGTCACCCAGAACCAAAACCCTACCATTAATGGAGCTCTAAACCCTTCTTATATAATCTCTCTCACTTTCTCTCTCCTCCCTCAACCCCATCAAAAACCACCAAAAACAATGAAGAAGAAGAAACCAACCCAAGAATCTCAGTTACAGTACGAGCTAGGAACTTGTTTGAAGAAAAACGACCTTCAAAAGGCTATATCTCTTTATGAATCCGCCCTCTCCCAAAATCTCCATCTCTCTCCTCCCCACTTCAATTCCATTCTCCACCTTTGTTCCACCCCTGATTCCCTCAACTCCCCAAACAAGGCCTTAGCGCTTGACTATGGTTTCAGGGTCTTTCACCATATGCAATCCCATAAAATTTCTCCAACTGAGGCCACCATTACCCAAGTTGCCCGCCTTTCGGCAGCGAAAAACGAACCAGATTATGCTTTTGAGTTGATCAAAGGGATGAAAGATAATGGGGTTGTGCCCAGATTGAGGACTTATAGTCCTGTATTGTTGTGTTTTTGTGAAAATTTGAGGGCTGATGAGGGGTATGAGGTTGAGGAGCATATGAGGGTCAATGGGGTGCGGGCCGAAGAGGCGGAATTGGGTGCCCTTTTAAGGGTTAGTGTGGAATTGGGGAGGGAAGAGAGGGTTTATGAGTATTTGCATAAATTGAATGGGGTGGTGAGGGGGGTTAGTGAGGAGACGGCGGGGGCGGTGGAGAAGTGGTTTAAGGGGGAGAAGGCGGCGGAGGTGGGTGTTGGGGAGTGGGATGTTGGGAGNGGGTGTCGTGGGTGCGGGGAGCGGCTGGTTTGTGTCGATATTGACTGTGGGGAGACGGAGAGGTTTGCTCAGTCTGTGGCTGGGTTGGCTATGGAGAGGGAAGTAAAGTCCCATTTCAAAACTTTCATGGTAAGTGTGTGCTTTCTTTGATTCCATTTTGTAATTATTCCTTGATTGATTATGAGTTGATATGGTAGATATTGTTGGTGGTTACTTATGCTTGATCATTTTTTGGTGCTTTGAAGAGGTTGAGAGTTGTTCTCTCATCTCATCCCCCCTCCCCTCACACACAAACATGTGTGCACACGCCCAATACTTGGTGAATAATTTGTGATGGTTTTGTTGAATGGATTATAGGCTTATATAAGTCTAGTGCTTAGTTGTATAAGGTCTTATTTGAAGCCACCCGATGAGCTGTGGTTATGTTCTATTACTAGGCTTATAGTGCTTTTGTGGAAAGGAAAGTTGTTTTGAATTGAATGAGTAAACACCTATGATAGTATAACTTGGATGTAGGTTTGTTGTTATTAGTGTAGTGATATTTGGAGGATAGGGCTTACCTCAGCCCCTCTCCTTCAAATATTACTCACCGCATTAATAATTTTTTCCGTGCAGCAGTGAATTGTGATCTATATTCCGTGAGAGTGAAGCAAGAGAAAGGATAAAGACCTTTTTGTTGAAGACCACTTCAACAACACAATTGCTAACAAGTTGTAATATAAATGAAGCCAGCCACCAACAGAAATATAAACACCCCAAAAGCTAGTGTTCCCACGTTTCCGTTTCCTCGTTTCAACACATCGTCATATCGTTTGTGTTCAGTATCCTAAATCTGTATGCTTTCTATGTGAGATTTGACGACATTATTATTAAGAATTGAGCAATTCAGCGTTTGTGAAGCATATCATTTGTCAAAAAAAATAAAAATAAAAAAATCTGGTGTTTTGGAGGCTATGGTGGGAGGTTAAAAATATTCAGTTCATACGAGATCTCAAGTCTTCATGGGAAATTGGTGCAAAATAATTTGTTGGGAAGTAGGAGTGAGCATCATGTGTTATAAGGTGACAAGCTGAAGGGGTTCATACTTCATATGGGAGAGTGGATTGTAAATTGCATTAGCGGAAGTCCATCCTTAACTGGCTGATGATAAAATATGGGAGGGAGATGCTCAAGGAAAGCATAAGGTTTTGGAATAAGCTGCAGATTAGTTGCTTTAATTAAGTAAATAATGGTGGGAGTAGTGCTTATGGCAAGCAAATGGAGGTAGACAAACAAAGAAGGTGAAATAAATAGTATTGCATATAGAAGTAGCATTGCCTATAAGTAGAAGCTAATGAGCTACTATCTGACTGAGCGAATGTCAATTGAGTAGGGAAGCATCGATGTAGACAAGATTATGCATTAATGTGTTACAGGAGTTCGGAGCCCAACGAACATCTTTTCTACACTGCCCTTTGTCTGGCTTGTGTGGCAACGATTTTTAAGGTTTCTTTGGTGAATATTGGGTTTGTCCTCCAGATTTCTAACAGAGGTTCCAGATTAGTTCAGAGTTTTTGGGATGTTAAAGAAGAGGAAGGTGCTATGGAGATGTGCCATGTTTGCTTTCATTTGGTGTGTTTTGGAGAGGAATAACGTGATGCTCCGCCTGATCTGGTTTGAGATATGTTAGTAATTTTTTGGCTTCATTGTGGATTTTTACCCATAGGATTTTCCCTAGAATCCCCTTGTCTAAGTACAGAGGGATTGGAGGGCCTTGCTTTTTTGATTTCTTTGTAACGAGGACAACTTGTCCTCTTCTTGTAACTTCTTGCTTTTGATACTATTCTTTTCCTTGTTTAAAAAACACAAAGAATTAACTATCTTACCGGTTGAAGGATGGGTTTTAAGTCAATTTCTCTAAAAACTATACCACTTTTAACCTATGTCTCAAAATTGTCCTCTCACTTGACCATGTTATAAAATTTGGTAAAGAAGGGTGGTAGTTATTTAAAGAACTGTTATTGTAATTGAGCCTTGATCCACAGACAGACGTGCTGTGTTCTTTGTACTTACACGCAACTTATACAAACTGCCATCATAAGATATAAAGCGTGCACTGTGTAACATGAATATTAATAGACTCGTCTGTTAAGCATTATAATATATGGAACTAGGCACTAGTTTTGTGTTTTCTGCTTAACCTGTTATGCTTCTGTTGCAGGAGTGGGTTGAAAGGCACTCTAATTATGAAGCGATTCTAGATGGAGCTAATATTGGGTTGTACCAACAAAACTTTGCGGATGGCGGATTCAGTATTACGCAGGTTGTCAATTTTCAATTGCTTCCATTTTTTCTTCTGTTGCTTTCGCACGTGTATTTGTCTTCAGATTATACAATAGAAACACAACTAATTTTATTGTCGGGTTTATGCTTTTACTGGAATTTGAAATAGAGCAGCTTGATGCTGTTATAAGAGAGCTGTATAGTAGGAATAAGAAGTGGCCTTTAGTCGTCCTACACAACAAACGTCTTCAGGCACTCCAAAAGAATCCTTCCAGCAGAAAGCTGCTCGAGGAGATTCAAGCTCGAGGCGCACTGTATGCAACACCCAATGGATCAAATGATGACTGGTGAGAAGTTTCAAACTTGTTTCCCCCTTCAATTTTACTATGGGAATCAGTTAACTTGGCCTTTCTTAAATTATGTTTTCTTCCTACGTATAAGCATATGACCATAACTTGTAATGTCTTGCTTTTGATTCTATATCATTTTCTGGTTTGCTGGAATATGATCCTTGGTGAGAATGCTGACTACTGTACGAATCTAGAACATGCATTTTATGAGGCTAGCACATCTTTTGCAAACAGCCTAACCACAGTCATGTATTCTTTGAATACACCATTGTCTGAATATCACCTTTAGTGCACATTGTTTGAGTTTGAGTTTTCCTAAATTTGTGACCTCATTTTAGTTGGAAGCAATTGCATATGATATCCTCTGCTAGGCTATGTCTTATCTAGAAGTAATTGGTTCTAACGCCCACTATTAAGCTATGTGGTTCTTTTGTCACTTAATTTGTATAGTTTCAAGCTTTCTTATGTCTACTGTGCTCCTGATGTCTCTCCTCTTCCATTCTATTCTCTGCATATTTAGGTATTGGCTCTATGCTGCAGTAAAGATGAAGTGTCTGCTTGTCACAAATGATGAAATGCGTGATCACATTTTTGAACTCCTCGGGAGCACTTTTTTCCTTCAGTGGAAGGAAAGGCATCAAGTAAGTGATCTCTGAATCCTTACGTTTTGTGATGGAACTCCCATATAATGTGCACTTGCTGATACTGGGTCCTGTAGGAAAGGGAAGAAATACTATTACGTGTGTTGTTTCTTTAATCCTTCGAAAGTTTATGCATGTTTATAATGTGTACTTTGGCTGGTCTCTCTCTCTCTCTCTCTCTCTCTCTCTCTCTCTCTCTCTCTCTCTCTCTCTTCGAACAGCAGAGATGAGTTACTGCAATTTCGTCTGCCTCTCTGTTCCCCAAAATATGTGTTTCAAGTCGCAGCTACGCAAAATCAAATATTTCAAATTCTAGGTTCTCTCTCAATAGGGCTTTGCTATTGGGGAAGACCCTATAATCGCCAACTAAATTTTGTTTGGCTGTTTTCCTAGCTTTTGTCAATCGATCTCTTATTGAACCTTGTGATGTTATGACTTTAAATTGTTTCATCGTAGGGGTATTTTAAGATCCAAGTGGAGGGATGTAATTGGCTTGCTTATTCTGACGAGGAGACATTTTTTTCGTTTTACCTACAATGTTTACTTTGGTTGATGTTGGTTCCTCTGCGAAATAGGAGAAAAATATTGTGTTTATAGTGGATTATTTAACAAAATCAGTATTCATGAGGCTAGACAAGTATACTTATGCATGCACCTCTTGCTTATACTTTTACATGTTTGAAGTCTTTATAGTCCTATACAATCTGATCCATGGGGTACGAAGTAGCCTTTTGGAACAATTATGCAATGGGTATGGGCATAGGACATGGAATTCCAAAATATCGTTCAGTTAGGGTTTCATAATGACAAGATGCAAATAATAATAGTGCACAAAAATATTGGAAGCATGTATATTGTACACTAATACTTGCTGGAGCTACTACCATCTGTGATGTGTTGATTGAGATTTGAGTAGGAGAACTTTCTTACGACAAGCTTATCCATATAACTAGCCATACTTATCTTGACACTTAGCCTGGCATGTTCTTTCGGTAAACCATTGTGAACTTTGATGTAGTTCAGCAACCGCACATGAGCAAAAAGGTTTTCATGTAGGATACCTAACCGGAGCTCATATTGTTGCAATATGTTGCTATATCATGAGGGATTTGGATAAATTGAGGGCCAATCATTTGCATTATTTTTTTTGGAAATACTGGGAATGTGATGCTCAATGTTTGGGTTGGGGTCTCGCCTATGAAAATTGAAATTTCAGTTTTTGAGATGGTGGATTGTGGGGCGGAAGGTCTTGTAGGTGTCAACTACTAAGGTCAGCAAATGTGATGGCTACCGCATAACGTGAAGGAACAAATTGCACTACAAAAGGCTATCATTCCGCAATTGCTGATGTGGATCCTCGGCAGCAAATGGAAATCTTCCTAAATTCTGAATTCCAATTAAGAAAATAAATATTTAAGTACTTTATAAATGATTATATAATCTAAATTACTCCCACTCATGGGCTCATATGCTTAATGGTCAGTTGACCAGACCCTTTGGCGCAATCATTATAAAAAAAAAATAAAAATAAATAAATTACTTGGGGAGGGGAAGGGGGAAGTGAACTATAGCCTTAATTCCCTTAAAGTATCTAACCATTACCTAATAACCCTAAGGATCAAGTCAAATACAGATGAAACTCAGGCATAACCGAGTATTACAACATAAGACTACTCTTACCATTTTCCAAAAAAATAATCTGAAATTAGGAAATGATATTAAAAATACTATATTCAAATTACCGACCTTAAACCTCCAAATTCACTTCCTTTCTTGTCAATTTGTTAACTTAGGTGAAACTTTGACTTGAAGTCACCCAGACATAAATATTACTTTTGACTCTTTGAGAAACCTTCTTAATGGGGCTTTGTTGTGTGGATTATAGATGCTAGCTTGTTGGCAAAGAAATTATACAACTGACTCCACCCACTGGGTTGAGATTTGTTTGGATTTGACTAGGCCTAGGTTTCTCACCCAGTAGTTTCTCTGATGAAAGTTTCTCTTCACTTGTGCACCATTCTTAGTGAACTGTTTGTGGAACTAGTGTTGTTTTGGAGTATCAACAATCATTTAATATTGGTAGCATACAGGTCCATGTTGCATTATGGTTATCTACGGCAATGGCATTATCTGTTAACCTCTTGGTTGATTAGTGTGTTTCAACTAGACCTATGATTTCATTTTGCAGGTGCACTATATGTTCGGGAAAGGAATTCCAAAACTTATAATGCCTCCGGCGTACTCAATTCTTATCCAGGTACCTTGTTTTTATTTTTATTTTGTTTTCTTTTTTGATTTATGATATAAACTTATGCCATTGTCTAGAAACCATGATCCAATTGCTTGCTGGAATCCGTTGAATGTCTCTGCGGGAGGAAAGGTAGAGAAAGGATGACTGCAAAATAAGAGATCAATGTTCCTTGTCACTTGACTTCTTATTTATGTTAGGATTATGAAATGTTTGGGACCAGTCCCTTTCCTGACCCCATGATGTTGCCTAATTATCCAAGATTCCAAATAAAGGGAGGTGGAGTTTGTCCCCTTTCCTTGCTCTTTATCAGACTCTGGATTGCCTGCCCAAGTAAGGCCTCACTTGCTATACAGAAATGGGTTGGATATACAATATTTTAGGCGAGCTTACCCAACTTTGATTTGGTAATATCTATCAAATTTAAGTAATGAAAGGTTTTGTACACGTAATTCTTTCTCCTTTGCGTTCCTTTTGTGATCTGTTAGATAAACAAGTATGTGATGTCCTTGTCCTTAATTATCCACATGGATGTTTTTATCCAGAGTCCAGATCATGCCAGAATAAGCTGTAATCTCTAGATTTGCTAGAATAAGTATATGTTTGGCCTAGTTTCCAAGAGTTTCAGCTTTTTTCTCCCGCATCCCTCCTCTCCCGTCCTCCACTTTCTTCCCCACCACCAGTATCTAAGAAACGGAGTGGGGCCATAATTTGAAATTTCATATTGGATCTTCATAGTCTTGTCTTAGTTTGCTTTCTTAGAAGCTGGAGGTGGGAGAGGAAGTGAATGAGGGAGGGAGGAGGGATGTAAGAATGAAAAGCTAAAGCTCCTATAAATTAGGCCAAACACACACTAAGCTAAATACATATTCCTTCAGTTAAATTCCTATGCAACCCAAAGGCCATTATGTGACTTAATGGCTGTCACATCCATTATTACATAAAGGATATATATGATGAGCAATTACATTATCGTCATGTCACGTATAGTGTTGCACGCTGATCTGTTCATTCAATTTCTACTGATCATTCCTCTTTTAATCTCCCTTTTATCTTTTGATATCATCTCATAAATGATTATGTAAGCAATGGATTTCCTTTTCTGCAATTTTTTTGTCTGCAGGAATCCGAGAGAGGATCTTGGCATGTCCCAATAGCTAGCAAAAGCAACGATGATGAGGCTTCAAGAAGTTGGCTTTGTATCACACGCCCAAGTTCTTGCAACTCTGATTCATCCAACTCCATCAAATCAATCCCTTCTGTACGCAATTGTAGCAGTGGAGGAGACCAACATTCTCGACATAGCTCTGAAAATGGAGTTGCATCTCTGACAGGTAAAAGGAAAGAGAGAGACCCATCATCATCAGCATCCGAGCAGGTAAGTTAATTGTAACAGTTACCAACTTCATTGCACGGCTCCTTGTGCTTCTCCATAGCTATGGAAATTGGAAACTGCTAAGCTGAGTAGATTAACAAAACCCTCTAAAATACAATACAGGCCACTCAGAGAGACGTATCTGAAATGTATCTTCAAACTAAACTGTTCTTCAGTATTTTGTATGAGACAAATTCTCGTAAGTTCAATTTAATTTATTTATCACATACATTCTACGTATGGGAGTAATACATTTTTCTCACTTCTTTTTCTTTTGAAGCAGCACACTCCCTGTTTAAGGCGACTTTCTTTTACTCTATTTCTGATTCTTTTTATGTATTTTTGAGTTGATAAAATTACAATTCCTCTGGGAGAAAGTGGTAGGTAGGCGAGAAATCCTTCTCTATGGGAGTAATGGAGACTCGGAGCGAGGTTACTGGGACAATGGTACACATACACTAGTTGTATAGGTGCTCAACTTTTTTGAGTCTATATTTCTTAGTCGTTCTCAAATTACTCTTTTTAAGTTTTGGGTGGTTCCATTAGATCATATCCGACTATGAGTGTCAGTATCATAGTCTGCTTATCTGGAAATGTCGGCATATGTCGCTGCACTTGTTTATTTCTGGAGATGTCTAGGATCTTAAAGAGATAAGTTTCTGCATGAACTGAACTAAACTGAACTTAAACTAAGAAGAGTAGAACAGAGTTCTAGTCCTAGGGTGTCATGTTACATCAGTATTTGGGACAGTCTCTGAAGATGGTGCCTTGCTTTTAAAGAGTAGAATACTTCAGCTCAAGGCATAGACGGATTTGTGTGTCATTCACATCTCAAATTCAATGGACATGTATGCAAGTAATGGAGTGAATTAGGGGAGACTTGTTATTTATATCGAGATTTTGAAGTCGTAAACCAATACCGTATTCAAACTTTTACAATTTGTATGTATATAAACTGTAAGCCAGATACAACAAGATTAACAGCTTTGATGAACTCAACAATGGTAGGAAAAGGAGCAAGTTTGTAACTTTGAATTCGCCCTGCTCGCTTCTGAACCATCAAAACGAATTACATACACGCCACATACGGCTTTGAACTGGTATTAATAGACGGTGATCAGATGGAAAAGAAACAGATTTTAACTGCAACAATTTGATTACAGCCTTATACATCTAAGAAAAAGAGCACGTAATTAAATTAATAGCTCGCAAGTTTAGGACAAATAAATCTTAATCAAATCGCTCTTAGAACTAATCACTCAATCTTTTCTGAGGTTGTTGTCGTTGTCGTTGTCGTCGTTGCTCTAATAATCATTTGAGCACGTATTTTACCAAACCAGGAAAATGAGTGCTCATGAAATACTCTTCCCAATCGATGACCTTAGGATCAAAGTAGAATTCTGTGTCTACTCCGCTTTCTCTTGCTGCTAACCTCAGTTTCTCTGTGTTGCTGTCATCATAGCTACCAAAACAAATTCATATAATGTTAAGAACGCGATTAATGAACAAACATTTCATTCATGCATAATTATTATTAAAACACTTGACTTAATAGTTAATCTTACATGCTCTTGAAGAACAAGTATGGCCGGTAGATGTCGATCAATCGCATTATGTGTGTAATCTTCCTTTTCATATCAGCGTATGTGCTTTGGAAGACGCGGCAGAAGGCTGTATTGGCTATCTCTAGTCCCTTTAGAGAGACGAAAAATCAATTGTTAGATTCGATATTCACCATAGCAGATCACCTAAGATTAGTCAGATAAAGTTTCTATTAAAAGCACTCGAGATTGGGTGGAGGAAGTACCTTCAACGGTAGTAGATAATGAAGGGTCAAGTATCTCTTGAAACTCGACATTGTGCCAAAAATCTTTACTTCGGTTACTATAACCGGATTTCCCTCCTTGTTGATCCAAGGATGCTTGGTGAAGAATTTGTAGGCCTGGTCCTGAAGAACAGTGAATGGCACCGGTTTTCTTGTCGACGAACCAATCTGATAGATCGCTAGATCACCAGCTTGGTTCGCATGAGCCGCAGCCGCTACTATAATTGTATTCGCCACCATATCAGCCGGAATCTAGAAAAATTCACAAAAAAAAAAAAAAATCCAAATTTAGTACAAAAAGTGTGCATGATATTATTTTACAGTTACTAAACATTTGAGTTAATTAACTTACCAAATCATGAACTGCTGAAGGGTTGCCAAAAAAGAAGGGCAATCTCCCTTTACCATACGCAGCAGCAAGACTGTCAACGGTCCTGCAAATTCAAAACACCAATTATATTACAGTAGTAAATTTTTTATTTACAAGCAATTATTACTATTTTAATTTAGTTTTTAGTTAATTAATTGTGGTAGTAACAGTAAATTGATGAAATTATTTACCTGATACCTTCAACCCAACCAGGGATTGGTTCTTTGAAAGTGCTGGTTACAATGGTAGGACGAACAATAACAAAAGGAATGTCTCCTTTTTCATCTATTAACACCATCTCACCTAGTGCCTTTGTAAATACATACACATTTGGCCATCCCCAATGCCTTGATCTGATAAATCAAGCACAAAATAAAATGAGTAAATATTTTAGAGATATAATACAAGTTATTATCATTATGCTAAGTTTTCACTAGACGACTCGGTGACCTTAGCTTATTCAAAATAATATGGGTGTGTTATTTTCAACTTACCAATTTTATATTCAGTTCAATTCATTTCTACAACTTGTTTCTCCCTTATGTTATTACACTATTCATTCAGTTTAGTTCAGTTTAATTCAAAAAATCAATATATTTTGGTTAAACCGAAGTAAATGAGGTTATTCCTTCCTCAATTCCAGTAGGACCAATAGCATCCATGAATAAAAAATTTTGCAGTTTCTTTTATGATGCAAAGCTTCAATCCTTTCTATATTTACCATTTAGGCCCCGCTTGGAATGGGGGGAAGAATTAAGGGGGTAATGGAAAAAATTAAAGGGCAAAAGTGGAGGTTGGAGGTGGTGGAGGGGGAAAGATTATGGTGGTGGAAGGAGGAAGA
>BSSO01001287.1:0-24599 GCA_030267885.1 Mesembryanthemum crystallinum
AAAAAAAAAAAAAAAAAAAACAACAATCTGCGTATGTGATGGACGGGCACTGTTTCTTCCTTGCCTTAACTGTAAGCATAATCTGGGACTTCTGGTGTAGAAACATATTTGTTTTTCATACCAAGCTGCAAGCTATTTGCACTTTCATATTTCTAATTTACATCTCTGTATTTTCCAGGGAGTTGATCCTTTGGCAGGAGTGGAGGCTATAATAAGCCATCTAGTTGTTAACGAGTTCCGAATTCCTTGTGCACATGCTCCGGCCCTATTACCTGATCCATTGAGCCAATCACTATCTCCAAAATGTGCTGCTGAAGAGGTGATAATGTTTTTGTGATATAATAAACTTATTTTGAATATCATGAACCCTAGTCCAGCATGATTCATAGTGTAGAGGGCATTAGCGACTAATAATGGGAAGTTGATTGTAGCATCAAATTGGACTGAAGCTACATGTAGGAGTTGCTTCTTGTGATCTGGTTAATACTTGCCAATTTTGCTTTTCTTTNGGAGGCAGGATGGGGTAGGTGAATCCGTTTTTATTAAACCAAAGCATTTATGTACAGCTAGGAAATTTTGACTTGTCTCCTAGCGAATAAAATACAAGATACAAACAACTAAAGGAATGGTGCAAAGAGCATCAGAATTTGATGCGAGGCATCCTGTAGGAAGGGTTCAAAGATTAAGCTCATTATTTGCCAGCACACAAAGTATTACAATTCCTCCCATAAAGACCTGCAACTAAATCAACAATTTCAGTATAGGTTTATGTCACAGATTTCTTAACCCCACTTCTGATCCCCTAATATGAGTCAAATACACAACTTCTCTTTAGATTAGACTAAACAGCTACTTTAAACACGAGTAACAGAGTGCTTGCTTTATCATTTCAATTTAAATCTCTGTAACCCACTGGACATCTTGTTGTCATCTTCCAATTGGTTCTGTAGCCCAACCATTGTGGCAGTGTGCTCCATTATACTCTTTGAGTGATTGCTGCCAAAACAACAAATGTGAAGCAATTCTTTACCTTGCTGACACAAACAGCAAGTCTGACTGCTTATCTGATACAAACAGCAAGTCTGACTGGTTATGATTCTCCATTTGACCACCCTAACAAAAGTTCGACAGCCTTTGAGGAAGACCAGGCAGCAGGCAAGCCACACGATAAACTGTTGATTAGGGATGGCAACAGTTTTCATCAATTAACCCTCAAGAATTTTGGCCCAACTACCATAGGCTTTGTTAATTGAGTAGCAGCCTCTGACTTGCAATATCATCATATAATTATTCAAACCCCTTCCAGAAACAAGAAACTGCTTCCTACTGCTGCCCAACCATGTTGCTTGGCCAGGAAACCCGTGTGTTCAATTGTCTGATGCTTTATGCACAGAGTGAACCTGCATAATCGGCGGCCTTTTNAATGGAGGCGAGGCACTGTTTCTTTATTAGAATATTTACCATCTTCACCTATATGTATTTGTATTGCCATGCCGCATCTAGAAAAGGCTGCCATTGCCTTTTACTATTAGCATATTAATTCTAAAATATGAACATATCTATGTTGCATTTACTAAACATACTTGACAGTTTACTATATTTTTACTTTTGAATTTTGAACATTAGCTATTGGAATTTTTAACATGCTAGGACAAAATAGCTGTAGCGAGAGAAAAATTAATTGGTAGATCAAGATCATGTAGAGGTGGGGCATAGTCTTGTGTTTTGCCGTTGATTAAGTTAGTCAAGTAGTCTTTAGGGTCTCAACAGCTAAACTATATTGAGATTTGGCAGATCAGATAGTTGCCGGCACCAGAGGCTAAGAAGCAAGTCCTTTGTAAAGCGCTGAGTTGCGAGAATACAGGTCTGAGGGCAGGAATGGTAGTGACTAGGATGGGGAAAACTGTGATCTGCTGAAAGAAAGAAACAAGTCTTTTGTGAAGTGTTAAGTTGCGAGAATACAGGTCTGAGGGCAGGAATGGAAGGGACTAGGTTGGGGAAAAATGTGATCTGCTCAAAGAAACAAATTTTCAACTGGATAATTATCCAATACTAAAAAAGAAAAAAGAAAACTTTAACTGTGTTTTGCCTTTCTTCCTGTTTACATACACAACCCACCTCGTCACTCATGTTTTCTGGCATAGTAATGGAAATCCAATGAGTTCTCCATACTCCATTCTGACACTCTGCATATTAATGTTAATTGCACTGTAAGCAGATCTGTTAATTTCACTTGATGATCATCTGATGTAGACTTATATGTGAATTTCAATTTGACAGATTGGATACACATTCTTGCCATGTGTGCTTGCTGGGCTAAGCAATGCACCGCAGTATCTGATTACTGACTCTGATGAGGTGAAGAAAGCTTGCATATTCACTGACGATGTTGATAGTGTCATTCTTCCATTATCTGCTTGCGCAGGAGATGGTGTCCTTGCTTTTGCAAGGAAGAAAAGAAACAAGGTACATACAATTTATTTGCAATTTTCATCCTCGTTTTCAGACTCTGTGTCTTCCATCATTGTTGGAGCATCACTTTGGTCTCCTGATTCTTAAAGGGGGGGAGGGGGAGGGGAGCGAAATCTTACGTTTATTTATCTAATAACCTTCACCTTCTGTGCAGCCAATTATAATTACTGTGGAAGAGAACACAACTGTTCTCAGTGATACACCTGATAGACTCGGTATTGAAACGGTATGCCAAATATGCTTGCAGAGCTTTTAGCTGCTTTATATCATTCTCCTTTGATATTTCTTGGTGCAATATGTACTATCTACAATAATATTATTTCAGACAAATAAAACTGAACAGTATTATTGGCCTTCAACAGATGCTTTTAATTGATTTGCCAGTTACTTGTGTATGTCCATTCATGAACCGTAATGGTTTTAGACACAGCAAAACCACATTTTTAATCCTTCCTTTCGAATTTCCTCCCAGTAAAAGCTGGTTTGAAACAAATAGCTACACTTCATCATACCTATACCTCTTCATAGAAGTTATAATCTTATTTCTAAATTAAGAGCATTCTAAGCGCCTTTAGATGCTATTACAAAGGAAAGAGGCTGAATATTCTCAGACAATGTACTTTAGATACGTAAGTCACACAGACTTAGTGAAAAATGTTCAATTTGGAGACGTGTCAAAGTGTCGGACTCGACCTTGTTTCTGAAAAACTTGCGTGTCTAAAATGAAGTGCCAAGTATCCATACACATTAGAGCCTAGAGTATCCTACACGAGTACTTAAGGCGAATTAGAGAATTGAAGCTTCCAAGTAACATAGGTAGATACTTAATCATTGCTCCTTAAACTTGTATGTACATGCGTAGATATTTTAGCCTTTATGTTACAGTTATCCCCAGATGATAATATTCTCTCGTGTCTTCTTTGACTATATTTGTAAAAGTTTTGACAAAATGTGAAATTTTGTTATGTTGGTGTAGCAAATATACTAGATTGGTTTCATTAAAAGCTAGTGTCTGAAAAATCAAACACGCAATTGTTGGATTGTTTACATCAACAACTGAATTGTGGTTTTCTCAGGTGAATGTTTCTAACTACTGGGAAGCTATTGGAGTTGTTGCAGCTCATAAAGCAGGAATTGATCCAAACTCCCTTCGGAAAAACAGAATCTGCAACATTTCTTCCATATCATCCTTGTCACCCAATGGTTCCTTGGTTTCAAGAGCTAATAGAATTTGAACTATTTTGAGCAATTTTAACACATTTAGACAATTCTAAATCTAATTGCATTAGATAGGGCTGGGATGTTTGATTTTTTAGTAAAGCTGTTTTTCTTTTTTTTTTTTTTTTTTTTTTTTTTTTTTTTTTTTTTTTTTTTAGTTCGGGAAAATGAAAAAGGATATACGAAACAAAAGATTATCGGCATATAATACGTTTATAAAACCGGATATAACCGGTCAGGTTAAAGTCATGGGCTTCCAAACAATATGATAAACTTTTTTCTTTTTTTTTTTTTTTTGAAGGGACATAGTTTTCACTTTGTAGATCAATATTATTTTCATCTAATTAAGGGATTTAACTTTGACTTTAAAAGGTCAAAATCTTAAAAACAAATTGGGACGAAGGGAGTACTACATATACAACTAAATTGTAAGTTATATTTTTTTTCTTGGGGATTACATAGTTAGGTGCCTCACTTGATGCTTACCAAGTGTGGGTATTAGTATGAGTATTAGCAACAAAACCAAAGTAACTCATAGTGGTACACCCATAAGTGTCCTATTAGCCAATCACAAAATATATGACACCGCCTGATATATCAGGTGGATAGTATTGGGCAAATAAAAATAGTACTGATGACTTAAAAATTGATACTTACCATAATACTAAAATCACTTTTTTCTCATAATACTAGTATCAGCGGCTTTATAAGAGAGTTATTGTTAGTAGATTTCAAAACTTAGGACATTAATAAGGGAATGTTCATATAACAACCACCAATAAAATAACATTTAGAGAGATACAGATTGTCCACGCGCTTGGGCTGTCAATGAGCCAATGTACCAAACTTATATTCCATGTAATTTAATTATTTGTTCAATATTCGCCTAAAAATTCAACGGAAAGATAAAAGAAAGTTTGAAAGCAGCAAAAGGGCGTATACCTTTACAGCAAACTAGCCGACGACAATGCATGGGAGTTACATTGGACTTGCGAAAGATCGGCTCCTTGAGTTGTCTTCTTGTAGTACAATAATTCACAATATTCTGAATCCAACTGTATTAACTTGTTTCTCCCCTTGTATCTTCCATTCCCTTATCCTTTTGTGGAAGTAAACTACATTATCTTTTGATTCTATTATATAAAAGCATTAAAAAAATGGTTAATATATGAGCATTTGTTTAAGTAACAAAGAGTCGCATCGCATGTACTCTTACCTTATGTAGTTTTTACTCATAATATTTATACTTTGAATGTATCTGGAGTAAAAGGTGAAAGTGTACCATTTTATAATTAGCCATTTAGATGTCGTTTGGTACATCAAATGGTTATGGTATGGGTTTGGAATCAAGAATAGAATAAGGATGGTTTGAGATCCAAACCCCATACCACATGTCACTTGTTTGGTTACACATAATTTATTTTTTAAATTAAACAAAATATATATACTCCATATCTCCTTTGTCTTTCTCGAAGTTAAAATGTCACCAATACTACCCCTCTCTCTACACACTCTCTCTCTCTTACCACATTCCACCACCACGACCTTGCTCACCAAAATTATAGCAGCCACCAATTTTGCCCATTACATGCCATCATCTTCTTCTCTCTCCTTCGTTTGCTTTCTCTCTCAATATGTGCGTTGACTTCGACCTCGATAATCATATCAGCCATATGGAGGTGTTGCGTGTGGTGACTGTGGAGATTTGGGTGGCTGTATTGGTGATGTAATGTTGAGGTATCAAGTTGAAACTGGAGGGGGTAGATGGGTATGAGAAACCCATACCTTACCGGTTTGAAGTATCGGTATCAAAACCTCTAATTTTACAACCAAACGCTCAGAATCGGGTTCGCCGATTCCAAATTGATAGTTGATTTCATAGTATAGCTAACCAAACGCCACCTTAATAGATTGAGCTAAGAAAACAAGGAAGTATGCTTAGACTCAATCACTTAAATATATTGAATCGGGTGCACCAATCTTTTTTAGACCTAAGAGAATCCTATCATTTACCCATATATCTATATCCATGAGAAGCGTGTGTCATTTCGACATAATGACCCGTGTGTGCGTACAACCCAACTTATGTATTTCTTTTTAAATAAAAAATTAAAAAATCACCATTTTTTACTTGAATTCTAGAGGTAAGGTTCCTTACATCTAGACCTTTCCAAACACTGCCCTTGGCTGTATTCTTACTAGGTCGTTCTTATTGTTGTTGTTGTACCATTTTTTTACTTGAATTCTATAACTGTTGCCACCAAACAAGAAAAGGTGTTCGAAAAAAGTGAAAAAATAATTTTTGTAGTGAGAAGACCACTAATTCGATGGGACGTATCACATTTTCGGTGGGAACTACAACTTTTTATCTGAATATATTTCTCTTACTCCCAAAAAGGAAAAAAAAACAATCTTTAAAAAAAAGTACCACTTTTCATGATCCTAACATCGGTATATTCCAAAAGTCCTTATGCCACTTTGCATGCCCCACCTCTGTTATTGCTGACAGTATCACTTTTCGTCTCGTGCTCTATCTTCCAAAAGTACTTGTACTACTTTTCATGCTTGCAATAATACTTTTCGTATTGTCAGTACCACTTTTGTTGCTTCCAGTGTCACTTAGTAGCTTTTATACTAAACCATTTTTTAATTGCTCTCAAGGCCACTTTCGTTGTTACCAATACCACCTTTATTGTTGTCAACACCACTTTTGTTGTTACTAGTACAATATTTTCTTGCAGGAAACTAGTACTCATGCTCAGAATACCATTTTTTTTTTTTTTTTTGTGCTACTAGTACACTTTTGTAGCTACCAATACCACTTTCTTACTCAGAGTATCACTATTAATTCTTTTAATACCACTTATGTAGCTGATGCAGTGCTCGACCTATGCTACACCTTGCGTGACCCACAATGTCAAGGCCGTCGAAGAGGGCCACATCATCAACGGTACAACCAGTTCTCTACCTCCACGTATCATCTCCCTAAAGGGAGACCATAAGGGGAAATCAGCACAGTGTGCTATAAAAGACACTAATTGACATGTATCAAGGACAATTCTGTTGCCAGGACACAGTATGCATAGTACTACTCTGATCTCACAAACGCATATGCTAACTTAAGCTTTGAAGCGTTTTCCTGGAAAACCTCTAAAACCTCTTGGGGCTATTTGTGTTGTATTGAAGTTTGGAACTGCGCCATCTACTATCAACACAAAGTTACGTGACCAATACTTCTCCTTATGATCGAAGAGCATCCCAACTCATTTTGGCACCGCTTATGAGGAGACGAATAACGGTTGTACAGTTGGAATGTTGTATAATTTTGAGGAGTTCGATGTTGAAGTAAAGGATTTTTTGCTGGAGCCCTTCTAGTGCAAGAGTTTGGATCTCCTTTAAGTATCGGGTAAGCTCTCCATGGGTGATAAATGTGTCTTGACTAGTTGAAATCAATAATTGTTTGTCCCGTGGGGAAGTGTGTCTGCCCCAACCTTCAGTATCCTCTTCGTGATCGTATTCTATTTCATCTACAATCGCTTCCTTTTCGATTGTCACCTCGTTACTGGTGTACGAAACTGGGAGCTCATTGTCCTTTCTAGGGATCTTGGCACCTGTTGGGGTGTCTCTAAGACGAGCTAATCAACTCCCCAATCTAGCCAACCCCTCTGGATAGAGGATGCATGGCACATACCTAATGTCCAATACGGATACGACGCTGGACATCTTCTCAATAGGCGTTGCCAAGAAAGAGAGTCATTAAGCACCCCAATGGTAGAGGAAATATGACACTCATCCCTAAATGACTAGGGATCGAGAGACAGCAGATCCGCTTGCGCCCTCCAAAGGCAAAACGACAGCAAACAACATAACTCGCCCGGAAGAAAAGAAGAGCTTGGCGCCCACTAATGATGCAGCCAATAGCACAGGCCTCGGAAAATCGGTTATCAATCATTTTGGTTGGCTTAACCTACATGAAGGCCCGGTTTTAGAATTCCCCTTCAACTCTGCAATTATGAAGGTCTTACCGGTTGCGAATGTGGAAATTAAGAACATCCAAATATACAATACTGCGAGTGACCCAGACGATCATGTCATGATGTATCGAGCTCATATATGCATGCAAACCTCGAATTCGACTGTCTTATGTCAATATTTTTCAGGTACCCTTAGCAAGTTAGCACAATAGTGGTCACCAAGCTTCAAAGAGTTTATTCATAGCTTCCGAGAGCTCGTCATAGCTTTTACCCAACACTTCGCTGCTAGTAGAATTGAGAAGAAGACGACCACCCATCTCGGCAAAATTGTCCGAGGAGAGAAGGAGAGTATGAGATCTTACTTAGATAGGTTCGTCAATAAAGCCCCTCAAATACCAAGCCTCTTATACAAAGCAATATTCCTTCTGTTCATGATTGGGCTTGATAATGGGACCTTCAAATTCACCTTCATGAGAAAAAAATGTCACCTTTATGAAGGAGGCACTGAGGAAAATCACAAGAGGTCAACTCGACAGTCAATTAAAAGAAGAGAACCGCCAAAGTGATGACAACCTCAAGTACGAAGAGGGAACAAACTCAGGGAAAGGGGTAAGTAAAACACCTACTCCTCTTACATGGCTGAGAAGGGGTGCCAGTTCTCTACCCCTTAGGAAGTCATATATGCGGACATCAAAGGGGAGAAATGGCTCAAGGAGCCGCCTAAGAGCAAACAAGCCTCACAATATTGAGACTAAAGATATGGTATAAGTATCACAATGAGCTCGATCACTCCACCATGGAGTGCCGAGAGCTAAAGAAAGCCCTCGATAAACTGGCTAAGTCCGGCAAGCTAAACCAATAACATCGTCCCTAGAGTTAAGGCTTTATGAAAGTCCTCCCATGACCTTGCTCATCAGGACGATGGCTCGGATCATACCAAGATCATTGCCACTATCACCGATCCACTCGGGGCACTTACCTAGGTGACCTGTTGGTGATGCTGATGACCAATATTATAACACCCAAGCCTCGACCTAGGAGGCTGGTGCTGTCAGGATCCGCTTTCTCAGTTGGCAACTGACCCTACAAACCACCAGAAGTATTTGCAGCATGCTTTGTTCTCTCTCAAATGGTCTTGAGAAACTTCTCAGAAGATCCCAATACTACTTCCAGCCAAACCGCATAACTGTGAAGTTTCTTTGGTTTGAGCTCTCTAAAAAGAAGATGCACCTTTGGTGATATGAGTAGTACCGTCAAACCATTGAAGCTTCTGTCAACCATTAAATCCTTGGGGTATTATACTAAAACTTCAACATCCTCATTGTGCACTGGAAACTCATTTAGCCCCATAATCCACGCTACTAGATGGCTGACCAGACACTCTTAGCTCACATGCTTAGCATGCGGTCACAAGGTTGCTATGATACCATTGTGGAGGCTGGTGCTATGAAGATCTACTTCTTCTGGTGACGATTGACCCCACAAACCACCACAAGTCATTCCATCATGCTTTGTCCTCACTTGCATCTCTTGAAAAACTTCCCAGGACATCACCCATTGCAATATTACTGCCAGCCAAGAACGCTAAACTATGGAGTTTCTTGGATTTGAGCTCCCTGAAACAAAGATACAATTTTGGTGATATGAGTAATACCTTCAAAATATTTAAGCTTTCCCCAACCATTAAATTCTTGGGTGTAGACACCAAACATGTGTCCCATTAATCCTAACCCTGGCCGATGACGATGACAATAGTTGACTTGGAAATGATGAACACCTAAGGTAAGTTCTCATCCTCAAATCATACTTAAGATTTTCACTTTTTGTGCCATAGCCCTTTCACTAAGCTTTCCAATACTTCAAAGTTATGAGCGTTTAAAGTTTTTGGCCAAAAATCAAGCTTAGAACGGCCCAACGATTCCACGACTCAACTTGTAACCCACAACTAAAGCCCAAAAGACATCCCATGTGCGAAAACTAGGCAGGCGTCTAAAAGGTAAACAGCTCAGGGGTAGCGTGCTGAGCTGAGCCTCTACGTGTGAGGCACAGGCTGGGCGGTCAACCATAAAGGCTAGGTGGTCAACAGCTCAGCTAAGCGGTTAACCGTACAGTGTGTGCGGTTGGCTGAGCATCCCAGCGCTCGGGCGCCGAGTGTACTTAACTGTTTTTGTTGGGATTTTCTACCCCTTCTTTTCTACTCCCATCTCCACCTTTCTACTTCTATATAACCTCATTCCACCTTCATTTCAAGGGAGATCAATTCCATAACATCATTATGCCTAAATACAATCAAGAAAAAACTCAAGCAAGGTTGTTATGCCCATTGAGAGAGAGAGAGAGAGAGAGAGAGAGAGAGTTAATTCCATCTTTATCTTTATCCACCTTCAAACTCATTCAACCACATTCATCTCATCTTCATCCACCTTCAACCACATTTATCCCACCTTCATCCAAATCACCATCCAAACACAAATTCTAGCACCATAAATCAACATCTAATTATACATCCTAAACATAACCCAAGTACCATAAATCAAACACAAACAACAATCAAGCATACTCAAGCTCAAGCACTCATCATCATCCTCAAAGGATTGAGATCTTTCCAAGATCATACTCAAGCCATAGGTGTTCTAATCTAAAGAGCTATCCCGAGGGTACACTAATTCGGTTACAATATTTTTTAATCTCTTTCTCTTGATTTCTCTTTTAATGTCTATTTTATTTCATTCTCTACTTCTATCCCTTCTTTCTCTCTTATTGGGTGTTTGTTTCTTTTTAGCAATTTCATTACAATCTTATCATGTAGCATGTTGGCTTGGTTCTCCTTATTTCTATACACTAAATGAATCTCATATGAAAATGTAAATATCATGTTCGTTTGGCTAATATTAACTAAATCTTGGTGAAATTAGATAATATGTTTTATAGCTTTCAAATCATGAAAATGATTTAAAACATCCTAAATGAAATCAATGCACCAATCACTTTGATTCACCACATTGATTTCGTTCATGGATATGTGCTCTAATTGAGGTCAATTCATTCATTTGAACTCGTTCATGAGCATCCAAAGTGATCATCCTTACTTGCTATATGCTTAAATCACTTAAGAGACAAACTTAGAAATCGGGCTAAAATGTTGAAAATCATGTGAATGAAATGACAAATATTTTGATCCATCTTAGTAGAGGACGTTGTCACCAATGTGCTAGTTGGCCTCTAACTAGTACCTACACCCCTGAACTCAAGTCGTATTGAGCATTGAAGTAATTTCCCAATTCAAGAATGGGGTGCATCTCGGTGTTAACATGGAATCTTTATAGATGTTTGTGTTATCGACTTTTCAAAAGGATTCCATGTTTTCCTAAATATGGTAGCAACTTCTTTTACGAATGCACAACTTAAACATTATCCCCATCACACTTAAAAACGTATTTTGCAAGAACAAAAGACATACAAAAAGACACATTTCTTTTGAGGACTTTCCCAGTTCTCACATTGGGGTATTACAAATACTAATAGGTCATATCAATACCCTTCTCCCTTATCGGGGAAAGCGATTGAATTTCGACTATTAGTCCCACCAACAATCCTATAGAGATTAAGGTGTGGATCAAAGAGAAGCATTGTCGAAGGGTCCTCATCGACATAGGAAGCATAACCAACCTTATCACCCATTGTTGCCTAATGCAGATGTGATATAATGAGAAAAAATAAGAAAGAAGAGTGCCAACCCAATCATCGATTTCTCAAGGATCGCGATTCGGGCTCGAGGAACGGTCATGTTCAACATCTTGATAGGTGGCAAAAAAACCTCCCAATAAATGGGTGGATGTGTAAAGACCATAACCCGGAGGGGTATGGTCCCCCACGAGACAAACTCACTCGATTTTTGAAAAGAAGTAGCCAATAAGTTTTAGTAAAAACTTATAAAATTTAATTAGAAATTGAATTGGCGTTTTATGAAATCATGCCTAAGGGAGCCTCCAGTTACCAAAAGGGACATTTCCGAAGGGACAAAGCGAGGGACAAAGTGAAGGGACATTTTGAGGTCACCACTTAGGGTTTTAATAAGTACTGTTTCCCAATTGTCCCATGCAGCCTCTGGTGTGAAGACTCATGGCATCAAATTTGGTCGGAACCAAAATCAAGGTTCGGGGACGAGGTTACGGCTTTGGATGGAGTGCACCCTAGCCGCCCGTTTGGGAAACGGTTTCTACTAATCACTCTCAAGAATATTAATTAATTAAAGGATCAACAAACTAATTCATGTTAGAAATCAAATCAAAATTGGGTGCTAACAGGATTTAGACAACACGATTGTCTTCAAGGCTTGTTACTTTAACACCAACGCCTCAGCTTGGACAAAATCAAGGTGGTAGTCGCAACGCACCTGCTTCAAATGAAGTTCGAGGCCGACGATTGAAAGGTGGACAAGGTTTGGGGGAATCAAGAGATTGCTCAGAAATGGAACTTCAACGCCTCTTTGATCGGCCACAAAGTCACACGAGCAATCCGAGTAGTAGGTTCAAAAGAAGAAAGTTGACGCCCTCATTGAGACCATGTTTATCTCCAATGATGCTGATCATATTGACCCTCCGACTCTGCCCATCGAGAGTCTTGTGGCGATCGGGAAGGTGAAGGATGTTCCTGTAGGTGAATTTGATCAAACTAGTTACGGTGAAGATTAGAGGCAGTCAAACAAAGGAGATCCAGTCCTGACTGACATATATTTCGTCGAGAATGCGAGGGTTGGGTCATCGGGTCTAAGGGAATTCAATCCTCACATATGAAAATGAAAATAGGATGTTGCGGTTGACCCACTAGCATAACAAGAGAAGAACCATCAACCCAGGCCTTCCAAAGGTTTTTGGTCCGACGTGAGACCATGCCTAGAACCTTCAAGCTCTTTGAGATAAGTGGTATATAAACTCTACTAAATTAACATGAAACAATCAATATCATGCAATATTGTTATAATTTAAGTCTGCTCAATTAACTCACAAGAATTCATTTTCAATGCCAATACTTTACCCAAAAAAAAAAAAAAAAAAAAAATCTAATCAAAGTATTTTCAAAACAAAACCCCTCTCTCAGAAACAAAAATAAAAAACCACAAAGAAGTTCCACGCAATTTTCTTAAGATACATTATTTATAATAATTTTCTCGGCTTAGGGTTTAGCCATGGAGACTTACTCCATCAATCCGATTTGATTGGATTGTAGGGCTTTAATTTGTAGTTTATTTTTCTCTCCCCTCATAACTGTTACCTTGTGGTTGTTTTTTCATCGTGTGTTTTCTAATCTAATTTTTGTTCTCTGGCGATTTATTTTGTTTCGTGCTTGTTTTTAGGGTTTAGGGTTGTGACCGGTTTTAAGTCTCGATAGTAATCCATGGCTTTTGATTTGGAGATTATAGTTAAAGGACTTACGTTAATAGACGAGGAGGAGGTTGTTTTGGAGTGTGAAGAGGATCACCTTGGTATAAAAAAGGAACAAGTTGCTCTTTGTTTGGTGGGGAAGTTGCTAGTAGCGAATCCATACATCATGGAACAATTGAAGAACAAGATGAAAATAGCATGGAAACCTGCCAAAGGTTTGCTGGTTAGGGAAACCAAACAGAATTTGTTCATTTTTCAGTTCTTCACTGTGGCAGATCAAGTGCATGTCATGGACAAAGGGTTGTAACCATTTAATGGTCATCCCTTGATACTGATTAATAGAGGAGAGCAACCATTTGAAAATAAGTTTGATACGATTTACTTTTAGGTGAAAGCCTATTACATCCCACTAGCCAATCAGAGCAAGCCTACTACTATTTTCATGGCCTTAAAAAGTGGGCAAATTTGTGAAGTTTGATGAGACACATCAATCTAGTAGGGATAAATTTTTGAGATTTGGAGTTGACATGCACTTAAATAAGGCACTGCAAAGGGGAATGTGATTGCTTATAAAAGGTGAAAGTAAGTGGATACATTTTGCTATGAGGGACTTCTAAACTTTTGTTTCTCATGCGGATTATTTGGCCATGTGTATCGTCAATGTGATAACTACGATGATGGTATACCAGAAGAAAAGCTTCCAATGGTTTGTGGATGAGAGCCTCGCTAAAATGAGTGCGACGTAGGAAAGATCTAAAGAAAGATGATGAAGTGAAATTGTTTGTTGTGTTTAAGGTTGAATTGGTTGCATATAAGGCAAGATAAAAGCTGAAGTTTGAGGGGCCTTCATAATAGTATATATATGTCTAATGATCCGCACTAAAGCAAGCAAAATTCTAGTAACCATGAAGGATGCAAGTTCAAACCTTTGAACGCAATACATTAGAGAAGGGAGGTAAGGGTGTGGCTATAAAGGTTGCTTCTATTGAGAGAAAAGTGCAATGTACCAAAATGGGTAGTCTAGTGGTGCAACACAGTTGCATATAAGCTTAATAGGGGAGGACCTTGATACACCTATGTATGATGATATACCTGGTGGTGGAGACGATAGATGATCATTTCGCTCTTACCGAGAGGGTTAACACTCATATTTTTTGAACCAATAGTAGAGATTGGGCACACCCAATCTTGCCGTTCACTTTGAATTGCTAAAGCTACCACTGCCAAGGGTTTGGCAACCCGCGAGTAGTTGGGCACTAGAACTTGTAGCCTAATTTAATTTTTGTTATGGAGAAAAAATTGAGTGGGCAAGAGATGAGTTGGTTACCCAAAAACTAGGTGATTATGTTGGTGTGTATGTTGATTCCGCTGGTCATTTGGAAGGTTCAGCTATTCTTTAATCATCTTTTGTTCAACTTAACCTTCTTTCAACTATCAAGCACCATATCTGCTGTGAGGTAAGATACTTATTTAGGGTCAGTCGTTGGAGATTTATAGGTTTCTACGGGTGGGCGGAGACTTCCTACAAGTACTTATCTTGGGAATTGCTGAAATCGATGAAACCTGATTCCGAATTGTCGTGGTTATTTATAAAGGCCATGACTTTAACCAAACTTTGTTTCAACGTGAAAGATAGGGTGGGCCACCGAGAGATCAAGGCTCTATGGATGATTTTTAGAGTTTTGTTGTTTGAAGGTTATTGGATAATAAGGTAAAGTGTGTGGACATGGTGGAACAAGAGAGCTGATCCGGACTCTACTTTTGAGCGCTTAAGAGAGTTATGGCTACTGCTTGTTGGACGACTCACTTCCCTATGATAATAGTGAAACATTTTTACAAATATAACTCAGATCATATTCCCGTAGTGTTAGTTGATTTCCGAGTTGCTGGCAGTTAGAGAAAAACTATACATTTTACATTTGAAGATATGTTGCCTTGCCTCCCCAAATTGTGAAGAAGTGCTTAAAACAGCGTGGACTCATGATGTTGGAGCCAATAGTGTGTTGGAGTCCTTTTTATAAAACTTTATGGTGAAACTCTCTCTAAATGGAACAAAGAAGAATTTGGTAACATTCAGCAACAAATAGCACAAGGGCTTGAACGGTGTTCTTGGATTATTGTATTCCTTCTGCCAGTGTGGTTGAGGAGAGGAAAAATATGTGCATGAGAATAGATGATCTTTTGGCGATGAAGGAATTTTTCTGATGCAACAATTGAGAATATCCTACTTATAAGAAAGGTACAAGATAACAATTTTTTTTCATATGAAAGCAAGAAAAAAAAAAAGAAAAAAGAAAAAGAAAAAAAAAAAAAAAAGAACTAGATTGATAGTATAGTTAGAGGGGGTGGTGCTCAGGTTGAGGGTGAGGAGGAGATAACCAAGATTGCTATGGACTACTTTAGAGGTCTTTTTACTTCTTCTAACCCTCACTCTTTTGATCAAGCCTCCCAAAGTTATGGAGGCTATGAATCAGCACCTCACTAATTTTGATCCTAGTCAGGTTTTAACTGCTCTAAACAAATGTACTCGGGTGAAGCACTTGGTCCCGATTGTATGAATGCTAATTTTTTTTTTTTCAAAAGTATTAGCTTATCATTGGACATAATGTTTCTAATTTCGTTATTTTTCTTTTTAATGGTACTGTTGAGTGTTTCCCGGTTAATTCTACTAATATTGCTCTGATTTCAAAAGTCAACAAAGTCACTTCCATGACGAAATTTAGACCTATAAGTTTATGTAATGTTTTATATAAGCTTTTATCTCAAGTCAATGCAAATAGCTTGAAATTGATTCTCCCCAATATTATTTCCCCGTCTCAAAGTGCCTTCACTCCTGCTCGATTGGTTACTCTTAATACTCTTGATGCTTTTGAGACTTTTCATTTTATGAAGAGTATTCATTCGGGTAACCAAGGGGTTAAGATGGTGAAGTTAGACATGATTAAGGCACATGATAGGGTGGAGTGGATTTTTTTGCAGAAAATAATGTCTAAAGTGGGGTGTTGTGATGCTTGGGTGGGAATATGAGATGTATTTCTTTTGTTTCTTGTTTTGTACTAATAATGGTTTCCCTACTGATTGTTGTTTTCCCGAACGAGCATTAAGACAAGGAGACCCCATTTTTCTGTACTTATTTCTTATCTATGCTAAAGCATTTTATAGTCTCTTTGATCTCGAAGTTGGCAAGAAAAATATATAAGGAATAGAAAAATTTTCTTGAGCATTTGCAATTTCACATCAATTATTTGCCGATAATAGTGTTTTTTTTTTTTTTTTTGATGAGCGGATGAGAGAGATGTTGAAGCCATAAAGAAAGTTCTTTGTATATATGAATACCCTTCCGAACAAATTTCAATGTGGCGGCTCACAAAAAGTAACAATTGATGGCTAATTTAGGTGTGAGAAACGTTGAGAGGCTATCCAAGTATTTGTGGATGCCAATGTTGGTGGGATGTCCAAGAACGCATAATTCTTCGCTCATCTCAAAGAGCGTATATGGAAGAAACTCTAAGGTTGGAAAAAAAATTATCTTTCGCAGGTAGATAATTCGTAATTAATGCAGTTACCCAAGTGATTCTTACCTGTATGATGAGGATGTTTAAACTCCAAAAGGAGTTGTGCAAAGAGATTCAGAGCATGATACAAAATATTGCTATGGAAGCAAAGGTCATGTGCGGAAAGTGCATTGGATGTCATAGAGTAAAGTTAGCTCACCAAAGGATAAAGGAGGTCTAGGATTTTGGCACATCAAATCTTTTAATGAGGCAATGATAGGAAATGAATGTTGGCGTACCCTAACTAAGCCAGACTCGTTGGCTGCTAGAATCCTCAAGGGCAATATACTTCCCCAACTATAACGTTATGGAGGCACCTATTGGTCATAGACCAACCTATGTGAGGAGTGTACAGAGTGCTAGGTGGTCTTGAAGAAAGGGTGTTTGTGGTTAGAAGGTAATGGATACAATATTAGAGTTTGTAAGGATGCTTGGATGTCTCGACCACCATCTTTTAGAGTTATCTTGCCGAGAGCTTTTGGGGATCAAAATATGTGTATGAAGAAGCTACTTGACAAGGAGCGGGCTGGTGGAAGAAGGTTTTGGTGCAACCAATTTTACTACCTTTTGAGGCAAATGAAGTGTTGAGTATCTTGCTAGCACCAAAGCATTTGCTGTGCGGTCGATTTATTTAGTATTTTGCAAAAGATAGGTATTATTACTTGCGGACTGGTTATCACTTAATTAGATGGATGACAAAAAGATGTTGAAAATGGGTCTTCTTCTTGTAGCTATAAGGAACAATGGAGATCCATTTGAAACCTGAATGTACTGTCCATAAACTTTTGCAAGATGCAAACCCATCTTGTTTTATATGTGGGTGTCCTCTGAAAAACAAAACTACATGCCATCATTTTTGCCCAAAGGCTACTTGTGTTTGGAGTCATGCAAATATGGAGTAGATGACGTATAGTGATACTTTTGTGAGTACTCTTGATTGGTTTGTGTATTGGAAAGAAAGGCTAGATAAGGATCTGCTTGATCATTTGGGGATGTTGGCTTGGGGTGCTTCATGAGACAGAAACGAGGGGCTTCATGGAGTTGAATGTAATGTAGATGCTGATGTTTGTAGGAGAGCATTTGATCTGCTGGCTGCATACCAAGTTTCCTAGCAACTCACCGCACCAAAACATCATGATGAGATGCAAGGTACATGGATATCTCCTTGTAGTCCCATCACCAAGATAATTTCTAACGCAAGGCATTTGCAGCATTTACAAAGAGGAGGTACAAGGCTTGGTGCAATTATTCGAGGCAAGAGTGGTGAAATTCTTAGAGCGGCTTGCAAACAAACTCACGAGGATTGGGATACAGAATACGTAGAAGCCTTAAGCGGTGAAGTTCGGTCTCTAGATGGTGGTACAAAGTGGAGCATGGTCTATTATAGCTGATCTGAGGGTGAGAACGTGACCATTCCGAGACGATTGCAGGGGAGGGGGGAGTCGTCCCAACACTTACCTTGGTTTTTTGTTCGGTGTGATTGTTGAGGTACATAATTGTTTTGTTCACGGTTCTTAGAGCCATGTTACATTGTTATCAGAGTAAGGGAACAAGGCTTCTCATTTCATGGCGCACGTGAACCAGATTTCTTTCTCCTTTAAAGTTTGGATTAATCGAACGCCGGAAAGAGTTACTAATGTTGTTGCTTCCGATTACACTAATTCCCTTTTAGTTTCATAATAAATCTCCCCATTTTCTATCTCCCAAANAAAAAAACTCTAGTTGGTTTCATTAGGTCCCCGAGAATCTCGGCTTCCTCCCTCCTTCTCTTCCTTAACTTCCATTTCAATCCCATGTTTGTAATCAAAAACCACAAAAACCCACTAACCCCCTCATCCCACGACCCCACCATGTGCAGCATCCTCTGCTCCCTCTCTCTCCTCTCTCTTCACCACCTCCCTTCATTCCGCCATTTTCGTTGTTAATGCCACAGACCACGCCACTGATCCTGAGGGACCCACCATCTCCCCTTCTCATTGCCACGGCCATGGCCGACGTAGACGGCCTTCCCGAGAACCTCCACCGCGTCATTGCCGACATCATTAGGATCTCCGGTGCCGGTGGGTTCAACGATTTCTTCAGAAAGGATTGCACTGATCTTGGCCGTCGGATTTCGCTGTTATCCCATTTGGTTGAGGAGATCAGGGAGTACAAGCTTGATTCAGCGCCGTTGGAGGATGATGATGGGTCGGCTTCTTCATCGTCTTCTTCGTGTTTCTTTGATTTACTTTACGCTCTTCAAGATGCTAAGCGGCTTCTCTTAGCTGCTGCCAGTTTTGATCCCAATGAAGTAAGTGTAGATCTGATTGAATTTTCGTGTTGTGGGATTGAAGTACTGAGATGGGCAATTGGCATTTTGGTACATTTTTAGTTAATTTGGTGATTTTGAGATCTTACTGTTTGCTTAATTCGGAGCTCTTCAAATTTTATTTCTTTGCATCATGAAGATCTTAGCTCAAGAATACTCAAATGCTTGAAATGGGATGAATGATTCCATTTTGATTCGTCTGAGCTGTGTTTTCTTATCCTTTATCCACTTATTCTGTGAAGAGGGTTGCTCATTTGAGGAGTATCTAGTTCCTCATTTGAAATTATAGTAAAATGATAGCAGCACTTTATTCACTAGCAACCTTTAGCTAACATATTGATATATTATCCAGATATTGTGTCCTGGTTTTTATTGGTCTAGTCGTTTTGTGTTGTCAAAATTCACTTGTGATTAGCACTCATTAGTTTGGTTTTCATGTTATTTGTGCTGATGTTCTTTGCTGTTCTCATGCTAGTGACCATAAATTTATGCAGCTGTGTGACTGTCTCAAGGCTTTCTGATTTCCTGTACTTGATGTGGAACTAATATATGGATAATTGATTTTGCAATTACTCTCAATTACAAACATGTGCAGTTATCTTTTCTTCTGAAATCATAAGGAGCTTCTCTGAAATTCCTATTTCTTAATTTAAGGATGGTGCATCCAAGAGAGTTGGTTTTCAATTTCAATGCGTTACATGGAAGTTGGAGAAAGCATTGGGAAACATTCCCTACGATGAGTTTGGTGTCTCAGAGGAGGTTCAGGAGCAGGTAAGGCTCGTTGAATGTGCGTTGTTTCATCTTGGTTATGAATGATTGTCGACTTAATGTGCTATTGTTCAATAGGTCGAGTTGGTAAGAACACAGATGAAAAGAGCTACAGAAAGATATGGCCCCGTCAACTCTAGCAAATTAAGCCGTGCTACATCTCAGCCTCTACTCAATGAGCTGGAACTGCTGCAATCAGGCAACAAAGGCATAGGAAGTTTGCATATAGGTAATATAGGAAATGTTGATCATGGAGTCAAATTGAAGGTCAAGAATGCAACTCGGGGTGATTCCTCCAGGAGCCATTGCGTAGACGGGGCACATATGGCAGAAATTCCCTCTGCATCATCAACTGTTTGTGCATCAAATGGTAGTGATGCTGATGCTGATGCTCATGTTGATGCTCATGCTGATACACATGTTGATTCTCATGCTGATGCTGATGCTGATGCTAATGCTACTGGTGATGCTCATGTTGATGCTCATGCTGATGCTCATGCCGACAACAATGGTAACTCATCGTGCGAAAAGGAAGGGGAAAACAGCAAACCTGACTCCGATGCCATTCCAGAAGATTTCCTCTGTCCAATTTCTCTTGAGATCATGAGGGATCCTGTTATTGTGGCTACAGGACAGGTAATTGCAAGTCTAAGATCTCGCTAAAATTAGTGAGCTTTGAAATGTTGTGCTACTATCAACTACTTGGAATTGGCAGAAGTTTTTTTTTATTTAATCATGGGGGTAATTGAGGGGGAAGTTAACTGAAGGGAAGTTGATAACCAGAAACTTTTCCATATTGCTCTTCATTTTTTGGGATTCATAACGATGAAGGATTTTGCAACATAAACTTCTTTGCCTCTCCATGGCTCTTGATCATCCTAGAGAAGATGTGGAATGTTTAATTCCAATCCTCTGCTTTTTCTCCATTTCCATCCGCATCACATTGCCACAATGCCCTTGTACACTAGATCTTGCACATCTTCTAAAAGCTTCAGCATAAATTTTGAGGTAGCAATCAGTGTTGTAGCTTTTCACTGGAAAGTCTTCTTTTGTGTTGTAGCTTTTCAACTGGAAAGTCATCTCTCTCTCTCTCTCTCTCTCTCTCTCTCTCTCTCTCTCTCTCTCTCTCTCTCTCTCTCTCTCTCTCTCTCTCTCTCTCTCTCTCTCTCTCTCTCTCTCTCTCTCTCTCTCTCTCTCTCTCTCTCTCTCTCTCTCTCTCTCTCTCTCTCTCTCTCTCTCTCTCTCTCTCTCTCTCTCTCTCTCTTTTGTTTTTGTTTTTGTTTTTGTGTCTGTCTGTGTGCACGCGCTTTCCGTTGTTTACATCTCCCCACCACTTCCGACCTCTTAATTTTGCTTATTGACATGCAGACCTATGAGCGATCTTACATACAAAGATGGATCGATTCTGGTAATGTGACGTGTCCCAAAACTCAGCAAAAGCTCCATAACTTCACTCTCACGCCGAACTATGTCCTAAGAAGCCTGATTTTCCAATGGTGTGCTAATCACAACATTGAGCAGCCAACTGCCTTGGTGACGGGTAAACTCAAAAAGAGTGATGGTTCATTCCGTGATGTTAGTGGGGACATTGCAGCTATTCAGGCCCTTGTCCGTAAGCTGTCAAGCAAGGTGGTTGAGGATCGCCGAGCGGCAGTGACAGAAATCCGTTCTCTTTCCAAAAGAAGTACGGACAACAGGATACTGATTGCAGAAGCTGGAGCTATCCCCGTCCTGGTAAACCTATTAACAATTGATGATATACTAACCCAAGAGAATGCAGTAACATCCATTCTCAACCTCTCCATATATGATAATAACAAAGAACTAATAATGCTTGCTGGGGCAATCCCTTCCATTGTTCAAGTCCTCCGGAACGGGACCATGGAAGCCAGAGAAAATTCTGCGGCGACCCTTTTTAGCTTGTCGCTTGCAGATGAAAACAAAATAATTATTGGTGCGTCCGGAGCAATACCAGCATTGGTGGAACTGCTCCAGAATGGAAGCCCACGAGGAATGAAAGATGCTGCTACAGCTCTCTTTAACCTATGCATATATCAGGGTAATAAAGGCAGGGCTGTAAGGGCCGGGATCATTACAGCATTGATGAAGATGCTAACAGATTCCAATGGTACGATGGTGGATGAGGCTCTGACGATACTCTCAGTTCTGGCTGGACACCAGGAAGCTAAGGTTGCCATCGTTAAGGCCTGCACAATTCCTGTCTTGATTGATCTTCTGAGAACAGGTTTGCCAAGGAATAAGGAGAATGCTGCTGCAATTCTTCTTGCATTGTGTAAGAGAGATATTGAGAACCTTACCTGTTTAAGTAGGCTCGGAGCTGCCATACCTTTAACAGATATTACCAAGAGTGGCACAGAGAGAGCTAAGAGGAAGGCAACTTCTTTATTGGAACTACTCAGAAGGCTGCAACAGCAGCATTAGCTTGTGTAGTCCATGGATTTCCCACCTCTTCTTTTTCATCGTTTTTCCTTGTTTTGTTTCTTTGTTTATTATTTGACAGTTTTACACAAGTTCTTTTGGGATGTGAGAATTGTGGGCTCTATGCATGTGAGAATGGAAAGCTATTCTCATTGCTAATGTATTTATACCTTTTACTTGGTAAGAGTGAAAGAAATTCAATTCAATTCGTCTGTTACTTGTAATCAATCCTTATACGGAGATATTGCTTTCATATTCAATCAATATTCTTTTCTGTGCAACAGTTGATTATTTGCTGTACTTATTCATTTCACTTCGTTGTAATCAAGTTAGTTTGTTATTACTTGCTTGCCAAGTAGAGATGTTGCTATGTTGGTTCCTAATCCCCTGGGATGTGGGGTTATGCTCTAGAGGTGTTTCTTCTATGGTCACTGAGGTGGTACCCTTTGGGTAAAAATCAGCTACCTTTTGAGCTCCTTGTTACGGGCCGCCTCTCGAGTCAGCACGTGACATCCTGCTACCTTTTTAGTTATCAGCTAGTTTTATCTTCTTTGAGCAGTATCAGGTTATCTAACTATTTTCACATTTTAGGTTTCAAATTGAATTATTTCAGCTAGTTTTGAGAAACTATCATGACAAGCTTTTCATTTCAAAGTAGCTTTTAAGCTAGTTTGTTGCTAACAAATTTGAACTATTTTGTAACTCCGGGCTACCTTATTAGGCAGCTTATCAACTAGTTTTGCCAAACATAGCCTTAGCTCCTATAGGTGCTATATCAACATACAATAATTTCTTTTTAATAAATATGGACTTCTATATACTAATTATAGCGCAAAAAAGAATAAGGGAAGGTGAAACCTATGAAACATAGATCTGAAGAACTGATGGATGCGGGCCACACTGCCTCATCTGTTACACAAACTTTCGGCATGCCTTTCCTTCCGTCTCCAGTAACCTGTATTTAGAGCTGACACAATTTGACTCGACCCAACGACTCATACTAGCTCGAATAGTTTGGGTCTTGAACAAAGAATATCATAACTTTGGAGTGAGTAACACTCTTGTACAAGTCTAACCATTACACGACCCATTTCAGGAATTATTTTTCACAATTTAAGGGCTATTTTTAGCAATTTATGGGTGACTTTTTACAATTTGAAATAACTTTTAAAATTAGTGTAAGTTGTAATAAGTTACCCCTAAGCAACTAAAAATAGCCCCTAAATTGCGAAAAATCATCCCTTGATTGGTTAGTTTAACAATTAGACGGTTGTACCCTAGTGTTGAGTTTATAGTTTTGATGATTAACAAAGAAGTGGGCTTATTTTTTATTTTATTTTATTTTTTTTTGGCAATTAAGGAACTTTCATTAATTACCAAAATAAGAATTACAAATCGGGTCATAGACCTCTCAGTTTTTACCAAAATAACTACCCAACAGTTAAAATAGCATCAGGTAGAGGTGGGAGCTCACCTTCTAGGAAGGGTATCCCCCACCTCTTAACATCATTTGCTCCTGCTGGGGAAAGAACACAAAAAATTCACTAATCAATTAAAGCTGATCTAGATATTTAACTAATGCAGTCTTCAGCTGGCATCTCACACAAATCTCTTGCTGTATTAATCTGATTATTGCTACTGCTTCTCGTTGCCTCTGTTGGAAGATCCGCAAGTTCCTCTCCTGCCAAATCATATAAACTGTGGTTGTGATCACCATTTTAAAAACTGTGGCTTTGTTTGAATTCCCTTTTGCTCTCTGTAGGCACCACATGATCCAGTCTGCCCATGAGTTACTCTTGTCATAGTCACAGTGTATCCAGTTCAAAATTCCCTCCCAAATCTCAACAGAAAAGAGACAAGTGCAGAATAAGTGAGATTGGGACTCATTGGTTGTATTGCACAATACACATATTGGGTTACAGGATACACCCCAGCTTTGAATGATGTCTTTTGTTCTCAATTTTTGATGCAAAGCAATCCAAAGCGTAAATACACACTTAGGTGTAGCAAGATTGGAACACACCAAGTTTTTCCATGGCTTATTGCCCACCTCACCCCTGAGGAGCATGTAGGTGAGCTTAATAGAGTATTTGCCTTGCTTTATAACTCTATCCCACTCTCCAATTGTAGGTAGCAGCTTCCTCATGTTAAAAATCTTTTGGGTCATCCAGGACACTTGCTTTGGAGTATCCATAAGGTTCAGATCAGCTGACTTGATGTAATAGGAGTGTATCCAAATTATCCAAAGTGATTCCTTTCTTGTACTAAGTGCCCAAAGCAACTTACACAAAGCTGCTTTGTTCCATATCTTCAGGTTTAGAATATTTAGCCCTCCAGCACCTTTTGGCATGAGGCTTTACATCTTGTAACGGAGTGCGGGAGACGTAACGTTATGTGGAGATTTATCTGCTCGATCGTAAGATCGAGGTGGGAGACGGAACGGAGTGTACACGGAGTGCTACCAATGCCCTTCTAGTGACAG